>PVKM010049952.1:0-10827 GCA_004027735.1 Carollia perspicillata
TGGTGGGGATTACAATCAAGTTGCAATTGTGACACTCTCCTGTGTAAGAGCAAATACGGATTGTTCTCCATAGTCATGCTCTGCTGGTGTTCTGTTTGCTGCAGACACTGCCTTTTCAAGTGACATCTCCTTTACAGGCAGATAATTCATCCTTTGCCAAGGACATCGGTAATTGTTAGAGCCTTTGCTGTTTTCGTTGACTGGGGTGAATCAGCTGTTTAACTGAACGGCGAAAAAGTGTTCACAGATTTCTTTTTTCTTCCCCTAGCTGTAGCTTTCTTTCATGCTTTATGAAATGCCTCCTGCTAATCAAAGCCAAACTGTGTATAATGGACTTTGGTGAAAGCTGAAATGTATTTACTCCAAGCACAAAGCATTTGTACAGCTTGTGATTTAATCTTTGCTATTTGTTTTCCTTTATCAGGTGATTGACAAGGACGAGGCAGTCACGATCAATTTTTCTGATTAATACACTGCCATGCACTTTGATTTCCTCATGTGAAGGTTGCAAAGACTAGGTGGTGCATCAAGAAAAAGATAAATTCTCATAAAGTGAAATCCCAAATGCATTCTGTTTCATGGAAGATAGTGGAGGCTGTGATGTTTAATGGAAGAATCAAGGTCTTTGGAGCCAGAGAGGCCTGGGAATAGACTTCAGCTGTGTAGCTCACATGCCTTAAATGCATGTCTTAGCCTGTGGCATCATTCTAGGGGGCACTTTACCCATCCACTTATCCTATCGGGTTAACGTTTTTGAATCAGTGGCAATCTACTGGCCAATATTACAATTATTGCAGCATTTTCTTCCTGACAATAAAATGATATGTATTTTACAATGAATTGGTTTCAGATTCATGAATACATGGTAATCTTTATAAACCTGTTTCATCCCTGGAAGATTCATTTTTATATTTACCTCCATCTACACATTTTTCTGTATAATTAAAAAGTAAAAAGAAAAGATATACACTCGATAACAGAAGATATTTGTAAAAATCATATTCTTTTATGCAAGCTTTTTAACAGAAATTGCTCAAAATATTGGATTTTTGGTTGAAAGCTTCACAATAATAAATGAATAAAAATTACAAATTGGCCACATGAATGGGGAAAAAAGTGGTGTGAAGAGAGGACAAAAGAAAGCAAGCAAAACATTTCTCCAAAAGGAGCACTTGAATTGGAAAGGAATCTTAACAAAACCCCAAGGGAATCCTAAGTCTTGTTGATGAAAATTTATATCTTTTTTCTTTTCCTCTGTCCTCTTATCTCCTCCATTTCCTTTCTTTCTCTAATTGTCTGAATTTTCACTTATGTTATTTTATTCATGATCTGGTTGATCCTTCACATTTTTAGTTTGTTCCTTTACTCTCTGGAGAATATTTAAAGTAGTAGTGAAATAAGCTAGAATAGCTATTTTATTTGGTTTACATTGCTAAGGAGATGTGGGATATTTTGTGACTTATGATTCTGAAGAAGTTTAATTTATCTAGAAGGATACATTTTTGAAATGTTAATGGGTTTGATTTTCCTCTCTCTTTTTTGTCCTTTTCTTTCCCTTATTACTTAATCTTTTCTGCATTCATTAGTTAAAAAAAGGAAATAAAAGAACTGAGACATCTCCGTACTGACCTGCCCAGACCCCAAATTAACCACTAAGCCACCTTTTACACACATACCCACATAAATAATCTACCTCTATATCACCTGTGCATATAAAATAAAAAGCTGAATTGAAGAGTCTATCACTGTATGTTTTATCTCTGTAGTAGAATGAAGTTAGTTGAGTTAAAGAGTAAAAAGTACAATTTATTCACATGCTTATTACTGATGAGACTTCAGATGCATGGGGTATTGTATCTCAGACTAGCCCTACACTGTGAGAACATCTGGTGTGAGGAAATGGCCATGTCCCAATGGGTAAATCAATGTGTAAGAAAATATATACCTTTCAGAACCAACTCATAATAAGATGAATTTTTAAAAAGTTCTGAAAATAGTGGATCTGAAAGAGTACTAATCATGCTTTAAATCCATTAAGAAATTACCAGTTGAGCATCTAAGATGGTAGTGGAGTAGGTGGATATTACATTCACAGCCCCCTAGGACCAACCTGTAATTGCAACCAAACTATAGAACAAGCAACATGAATAGAATGAACAATTGAGGACTAGCTGAAGAGAAGCCTTATAATCAAGGATTTATAGAAGCCACATCAAGTCTGGTAGGAAGGGTGTAGACACGGAAGGGCTGGCCTTGCTTCCAAGGGTGGCGGCTGAGAATCTGGAGGGACAGCTCTGCTGCAAATGTTCCCCCTAAGGAGCATGGGGTCTCACCCACAAGCTGGGCTCCCCAGCTAAGAGAACCAGAGTCAGGAAAAAAAGTACCCAAATAATATCTGGCAGTGACAATCAGCGGGATTCTCTTTACCATGGAGAGACTGTCTACCTGTGCTAGAGACACCGATGATCTCTTACAGGACCAACACACAGAATCTCATTTGCAGCCACTTACCCCGGGCTCCAGCAGAGGGGAAGCAGAATGAACTAGAGTTGTGTGAGGAGAGACTGGAGTTCGTGGTTCTGGGGAGAGAGCTGAAGGGACAGCTCCCATGATGCCTGCACCGAGTCTCATCTTTCTTGAGAGGAGCACTCCCCTCTATCCTGGAGGAAAGAATCGCCTAGTGTCTAGACTCTCTGTTGTCTTCCCTGCAGAGATTGCACCCTGCTGAGGAGTCAGCTACCTCGGCTTGGGTGGAGAATTCTGGGCAGACCCAGGGAGTGTTAATGAATGAGTTGTGCTCCTTTGGGGCAGAAGCCATTGCCCCCACTTTTCCATGAACCTGACTGGCACCTCCCACCTCACAGGAAATCTGCCCACCCCATTCTTCAGGCTCCCAGTGACCCCACACTCTTAGCCCATGTTGGGGTTAGCACCCATTTATGGTAAAATCTTTCAGCAAAGTGGGAATAGAGGGAACATAACTCAATGTAATAAAGGCCATATATGGCAAACTCACAGCCAACATTATACTCAATGGGCAAAAACTACAGGTGTTTTCCTTAAGATTGGGAACAAGAGAGATGCCTACTTTCCCCACTCTTAGTGAGATAGTATCCTAGACACAATAATCAGACAAGAAGAAGAAATAAAAGTTATCCACATTGGAATGGAAAAAGTAAATCTATTATATTTGCAGATGACATAATGCCATATAGAGAACACGAAGGATTCCACTAACCCCCCCCAACTACTAGAACTGATGAATTCAGTAAAGTAGCAGAGTACAAAATAAATATCCAGAAATCGGTTGCATTTCTATGCACCAATAATAAACTATTAGAAAGGAAAACTAAGAAAGCAATCACATTTAAATTGCCTCAAAATACTTATAAATAAATTTAACTAAGGATGTAAAAGACAAGTACTTGGAAAATTATTAGACACTGAAGAAAGAAATTGAAGATACAAATAAATAGGAGCATATTACCCTAAACGTCTATAGATGCAAAACAATTCCTACCAAAATAGCAATCATGTACTTTACAGAATTAGAACTAATCTTCCAAAAATATTTATGAAACTACGAAAGAGCCCAAATAGCCATAGCAATCTTGAAAAAGAAGAACAAAGTTGAAGAATCATGCTACCTGATATACTACAAGGCCATAATAATCAAAACAGCATGTTACTGGCATAAAACAGACATATAGATCAATAGAACAGAATACAGAGTCCAGAAATAAAACAATGTCTTTATAGTCAACTGATATTTGACAAAGCTACATCCTTTGTATCTTCTGAGGTAGACATAGTCTATTGAATAAATAGTGTTAGGAAAATTAGACAGATACATGCACAAAAATGAAACTAGACCACCTTCTTATGTGATAGAGGTGAATAAACTCAATGTGGGGTAAAGGCTGAAATATTAGACTCAAAACCGTATAAATCTCAGAAGGGGATGTAGGTAGAAAATCTTGGACATTTCTTGTAGTAATATTTTTTAATAATATATCTCCTAGGGCAAGGGAAACAAAAGAAAAAAAAAAGCAAATAAATGGTACTACATCAAACTAAGAAGTTTTTGCATCGCAAAGGAGATCATCAATAAAATGAAAAGACAACCCACTGAATGAGAGATCATATTTGGCAATGATACATCTGATAAGGGGTTAATATCTAAAATTTGTAAATAACTTATAAAACTCAATGCCAACCCCCCCCCCAAATAATCCAATCAATAAACAGGTGAAGGCCCTAGCTGGTGTAGCTCAGTGGATTGAGCACGGGCCTGCGAACCAAAGAGTTGCTGGTTTGATTCCCAGTCAGGGCACATGCCTTGGTTGTGAGCCAGGTCCCAGTTGGGGGTGTGTGAGAGGCAATCACACAGTGAAGTTTCTCTCCCTCTCTTTCTCCCTCCCCCTCTCTCTAAAAATAAATAAATAAAAAGCTGAAAAACATAAATAGGTGAAGGACCTGAACCGACACTTCTCTAAAGAGGACATACAAATGGCCAATAAACATGGAAAGGTGCTCAACGTCATTAACCATCAGAGAAATGCCAATTTAAGCCACAATCAGATGTCACATTGCACATACCAGAATAACTGTCATCAATCAATCAACAAAAACAAGTGTTGGCAATGATGTGGAGAAAAGGGAACCCTCATGCGTTGTAGGTGGGAATGCAGACTGCTGTTTGGAGTCACTGTGGAAAGCAGTGTGGACTTACCTTAAAAATTTAAAAATGGAACTGACATATAACCCAGTTACTCCACTTCTGGGAACTCATCCAAGCAAACTTGAAACACTGATTCAAAAGAATATATGCAACCCTATGTTCATTGCAGAATTATTTGCAATAGCCTAATCTTAGAAGCAGCTTAAGTGTCCATCAGTAGATGAATGGATAAAACAGCTATGGTATGTCTATGAAATATATACTTTAGGGAAATATTTTTTATGTTTGTGGATGTCAAAGTTTGAATACTTGCTTCAAAGACAACTTTGTAGCATGTATCAAAGCATGTAAAAGTAGTTACACCATTTCCCCCATCAATACTACTTCCACAAATTGTTCCCATGTGTATATAGTTTAGGACATGCAGACAGGTTTAATTAAAAAGTTTAATTTATCCCTTTGCACTATGCCTTATAATAGCAAAAACTAAACCAAAAAAATGTTTGATGATGAGGGAGTGGTAATATAAAAAATAGTATGTCCTTACACTGGATTGTTATGCCATTGTTAACACAAATAACTATAATAATGCTGCACGTCAATATTGCCAAGTTCAAGGTCCACATTCTCTTCTAACTTCTTACAGCATGCATTGCTCCCGAGGTGTTCCATTTCAATTCTAGGCATTTCTCATTTGTGCTTATATGTTTCTATATTTAATATATACTGGGGCATATACACTGCTTAACACAATAAACATTGCATGTTTTCTATTCTCAAATAAAGCAATAAAATGTCTTTTCATACCTTTTGGCTCAGCATATCTGAGAAAACTGGGCAATACTCAGGGTTGGTGTTATGGAGATGTGGAACACTTGAATATGTCTGGTGTGATGCTGGACTAGTACAATCGATCTGGAAATCAATGTGGCAAAAACTGGCCAAATGAATATGGATCCAAGCTTTCAACTCCTGGGTGTATTAACCAAATAAATTTTTGCACAGTTCCAACCAGGGTATGTTGAAGACTGTATGGTCTGTGGCATTAGGGGGTTGGAATTGTTCTCTGTTCATGTCTGGGGAGGAATTAGATGAAGTTTGGTAAGGGTACACTATGCAGTACTTTCTTATAGTTAGAATCAGTGGACTAAATAGAACCATAAATAGACACGGACTAAAATACAAATAAAAAGTAGTTGAATTGGTAAGCCGCTAGAACAGAGAGATCCCAAAATACAGTGCTTTAGCAAACAAAGACGTTCATTTTTCTCTCTTGTGTAATGTGCCTACAGGTCGCCATGGGCATTCTACTCTATACCGGCCTGCTTTTGTACAGCCTGTGTGCCACCTAAGCATGACTTTTAAATCAGTGATTGTTAAAAGGAATAGGAGAAGAATTAAGAGGAAGAGCAGGAGGAGGACAAGCTGGACGAAGCAGAGGAAGAGAACAAAAAGAGTCTAAAATATTTCCTTTCTGAAACTTCGCAGAAAATGTTTTGCTGACGTTGAGATAAACAGTCATTCAAGGACTTGGGTCCTTTCTATTGTATTACTTTATTGTTCTCAAACTGCAACATGTATCAGAATTGCCTTTAGGGTCTGTTAAAAAACAGATCGCTGGTCCTACCTCAAAGTTTCTCAGTAGGTTTGCCCACCCTGGCCTGAGAATTTGCAAATGTTATAATTACTATCAATTTCCAAAGTGATACTGTCGCTGTGTGTCTGAGACAAGACTTTGAGAAGCAGTGTGTGGAGGATTGTTGTCACTTGCCTGGTTGAAAATGTAGTACTCCCACGTCTGGGCAACCGAGAGCAGGATGTAAGAAAAAACACCTGATATGTAAAGGTTCACACCTAAGAGTGTTTTTCACCACTTCTGTTTACATTACACATGAACACACCAAACTACAGAGATCCCGGAAAATGTTGTATATGATTCTATTACTGTTAAATAAGAGGATGACTGTAGGTAGAAAAAAATCAGCAATCTCTGCCACTATACCATGTACATAAGTAAAAAATGCATGAACACAAAGTAAAAATTCCCATTATATAACAACAGATGGAAAAAAACATGCATATTAAGTCATTAAATTGGTTGCCCATGTGGGAAGAGAAATGTGTGTATGTATGTAAAATTTTTTTACAAATTATATAATATGAACTAATTACTAAGTAAAATAATGAATTCCCTAATCTGAGGTTTTAAATAAAAAATCAGTCAGCCTACAAATACATTTTAATATAATACTTAATTACTATAAAAAATTGAAAACGTTTGCCATGAGCACACTTGTCAAAGAGGGAATCGCACTGATTATTCAGATGAATTTATTGTTGGTTGAAAGAGCAAAACCAAAGTGTTATGATAATGCAGCACTTGGTGGTGGAAACAACACAAGTCTGTGCTCTAAGACTTGATTCAAAGCCCAGATTTGACACTTAAAAGCCACAGGAGATTTGACAACTTCTCATTAATAAAATAATACAATAATATAAATGGTAACTGGCAATTCCCGAAAGCTTACATCCCACCAAGGCTTCTGGCATTAAGAATTTTGTATGCATTCACTCTTCAATCTTTGAAATAACCCAGTGGCATATGTGCTATTACAATCGCCATTTTATTTATCTGCAGGTACTAAATTGTATAAGACCACTAGTTACTAAAAGCGCCAGGTTTGGAATGAATGACTACCTGCTTCCCGAACCTGTACATTTCAGTCGCTATATTAACCTTTGTCTTTATAAAAGGAGAATACCATTAACAACGTTAACAATGAGCGAAATACATGCACACACACACAATGAGTGCACGTGAAGACAGAAAAGCGTTAGCACCTGAAAGAAAATAAGTGTTGTGCTGTGTTCTTGTCAGAGAAAGAAAGGATAAGTCACGGTCATGAATGAATAAGAATCCTTTCTATATTCTCCACAGTCTTAAGATAAGCTCTGCAATTCTGTGCTATGTAAGTAGAGAGAATGGTTGCTTGAAACTAGAATGGTAACTCTTACTTAAATAATGGAATCTGTGTAAGTCGGAGGTGGCTGAAAGGCTTCCTTGAATGTAAAACTCTGAAAATGAAGTTAAATTTATCAGGGATGAATTAGCAACTACTGGCTTCTGTTTTCTATTTTCTACATTTTGAAGTAGAGGGAGTGTTCTCTTTCCCCCACTCAGGGAGAAATGAGGTTATTTCATCCAGGGCTGGCAAACTGTGGTACTCCAGCCTAGTTATATAAATGAAGTTTTACTGGACTACGACCACACCCAAGATTAGTAATGGTCGATGGTTGATTTCCTGCTACCGCAGCATAGTTCAACAACTGTCAGTGCATAAATACTTACAATATGGCTGTTCCATCAGCGCTCAGTGACACTCTCCTGGCCATCTGAATTGAATTTCAAATGAGCACATGGCTTAAATTTGGACAATGACGCAAGAGGGTAAGTTTGCTGCAGGTGCATGGAAATGTCCCTTCAACACCACATTGTGGGTTGAATAGTGTCACCCCCAAATTAGTGTCCTCCTGGAACCTCAAGATGTAGCCTTATTTGGAAGCAGTGTCTTTTGCAGATGTAATTAGTTAAGGATCTTAGGGAGAATTCTACTGAATTTAGGGAGGGCCTTATATCCAACAATTCATGTCATCATCATAAAACGAGAGAATGAAGACACATGCGATAAAGACCTATGCAGAGGGCAGAAACTGTCCAAACAAAGATTGTACTGGTAAAAGTTACCCATTTAAGAAAGATTTTATTCATAGGGAGTTGCAATAGGGGAGAGAGGTCAGAACTCAGTCTGAACTCAACTCCACTGAACCAAGTGGCAAGAGAGATTTTAACAGCTAGGATGGCCTTCCAGCTGACGTTCTTCCAGCTGACGTTGGCTAATTGGCCTTACTCAGAGGAAAGATAAACTTTTTACATCTACTTGACAGGAGGTAGTTTTACAACTTGGAGCAAAGTGCCCAAAGAAGTTAGGTTCCTAGCCTCTCAGAGACACAGGAAGATTTGGGCTCTATCTTCCTTGATGATTATATTTCAAAGGAATGGCTCCCAGGTCCTTGAAGAAGACAATCCTGAGTTATAAAACTGTCAAGAGGCTATAAAACTGTCCAGAAGCTGTACATCTCAAAGGGACAGAGAAATAATGTGCAATTACAAGTTTTCTAAAGCAAATGCTCCAAGGAAAGGGAGAGGAGGGACCTTTGTAGTTAGGCCATCCAGATTCTAGGGCCAAGGTGAGAAGAAAATCAGAGCGTATAGGTTAAAAAAAGAAAACTTTCTAAAATTCAGGGGAAGACAGGCTGAGATTGGAGTTAATGTGGTCACAAGCTAAGAATGCCAAGATCTATCAGAAGCAAGGAGACAGAGGACAAATAGTTCCCTTCAGCCTACAGACAGACTATTGTCCTATTGACACTTTGACTTGAACTTCTGGCTTCTTAAATTTTGAGAGAATACATTTCTGTGATTTTAAGCTACCTGTCTGTCTTGACTTGTTATGGCTGTCCTAAAAAATGAATGCACTACCAGACACCAGACTTATTTTTCTCTGTATGTGGATGCAATCTTGGAAGTTTTTGGTAGCAATCTTGCATTGAAATTAATTTGACCAACTATGGGAGTCCAAGAACAGAGAAAACAGGATATGAATGGTATCCATGAAATGCTATATAAAACCAATGTCATCAATTCTGCCTTTTTTATCCTTGCTGTTCTGTCAGGCAATAAATCCCATTAATACTGATGCAAATTTGAGAAGAAATTCAGTTAATTGCCAACAAAACCATCCTAAATGATACTGTGTGCTATATACTCATTTGAAGAAGGCACCCCACAGAAAGTACGGTAAGAACTGCGCCTTCCAGAGTTGTTCAAAACTGCTGCTTTACTTATTTTCTCATAGCCACTTGGTGTTTCTTGGCCCTATACCAAGCAAAGAAGCCTGAAGATTCTCTGGGCCTCAGGGTTACCAGTCATATCTCCTGAAGAGGTGCACTGTAAGGATTAAATAGCAATATTTTGCTTATCGGGTAAATTACATAATCTTCCCAAACCTTTATTTAATTTGCAAAATGTACATAATAATTTGAACATGGTTATGAGGATTAAATGAGAAAGGAAAGTATGATTACACATTTACTTAGTAAAAGTAAAATATTCTTAGTAAAAGTAATACATTTACGAAGAATCTAAAATTTGAGGGTGCTGTAACCATGACAATGATTAAAGTGGTGCCTCCTCCTATTCTGACTGAAATTATGAAATCATCACAAGTTCTACAAACAATAGGCACTGTGTCATGTGGAAGTAGTCCTCTGAGCCATGACACTGTGTTCACTTCAATATTGTACTCGTCAAGTCTGAGTACAATCAACAAAGACCACTCATCAATTTTTGGATGAAAAAGAAGCTGGATAAAAGGCTAATATATTCCACTATGTAATCAGTTAGGCAAATGATAGCTGAAAAAGTAAATCATGAATCAATGCCAATGTAATCATACTTAAGAGGGGAACATGAAGAATCTTTTATAAAAAGACTCACAATGTCAGATAAATTATATTATCTAATTTCTAGTCATACGAGAAGCTGCAAAAAACAAGGAAGTAGAAGAGGCTTGTATATTGTTGATGAATAGATGGAAAAAGTAAATCTAGTGTCCCCCCATGATGCTTAACAAATGAGCCAAATCAACCCAATGAGAAGAGAGTGCTTTTCAAACAGTGGTGTTGGGATATTTCAATATCCGTAAGGAAAAAAAACTCTATCTCATTTTTGTACCAAATTTAATTTAAAGTGAGGCATATGTCCAAATACAAAACCTAGAACCATTGCACTTATAAGGAAAATGCATAAAAATTATATTTTCATGGTAATAAGCAAAAAGATCTTAGATTTGGTTATAGATAGCAACAATCAAAAAAGAAAAAATCGGATACATTAGGATTCATTAAGAATAAGAAAAATGGACTTATTACAACATCCAATTGATAAAAAGAATGGTCACAAAGCAGAAGACAATATTCACAAAATGTATATTCAGTAAAGAACTAGATATGCATAAAATAAAAATAAAAGATTACAATTCAATGATAAGAAGACACAGTGCCCAATACAAAAGCCCTGATTGTTA
>PVKM010049953.1:0-10830 GCA_004027735.1 Carollia perspicillata
GTCTTCCAGTGAGCTGTGGGCTCGGACCCTGGTCTCCCAGCACAGGCCTCTGGGGGTCTCCCTCTTGACCATACAGGTTTTTGTATGGAGAGAAGTGGGCATCTCCACTCACTCCCCAAAATAGCGTCTCTCCCAGGAACCTTTTGAATACATTGAATTAAACAGAATGGTATTTGGTGACCATATTGCCCGGTTTACCTGTTTTATATACTCAAATTCAATTTAACAAATACGGAGTGCAGGTGTATCGTTTACAGTTGAATAAATATGGTGTTTAGACTTGTTCCCACAAAAATCTGGGCGCTCGGATCTTGGTGAGGAACATAATTTCTATTATCATATTGTTTCTGGGCAAAAACAGATTCAACCTGCACCACTTTTACCTGCAGCGCCTTTTTCAGGAATGTGGGGGCTCCCTGCTGCTCCTGCAGCTCTGCCATCTGCAGCGTCCTCCTGCCTCCCTCATTTCTCTGTGATCCGGGGGTGTCTGTGGACCCTGGGAGCTCCCAGAGGTCAGAGGCCAGGAGAAGACCCAGGTTTTGTGTGGCCCTCTGAAGAAAAAGAGTAAATACAAAGTGAGGTCCAATGGTAATGTTTCTTTAGAACTGGAAACGCCACAATAACTTACACGAGACTTGGAAATTCACAGCCCTTTCTTGTGAGAGTTCCTCATCCAGTTTACCAGAAATGCTCACATAAAAATGCTTCCTGTTTGTAAACTGGCCTCCCCTGCCCATAGAGAGAGCTCCGTGACTCCCAGATCTCGTAGCCTGTCCTGCCTCCTCTGGTCCCCAAAGGCAGCAACCCTACCATTGAAACTTCATCAGCTTCAACGTGAATCTGCCTCTGGCAGGGTCCCTGTGTTCTTTCACTGTTGTCCCCTAATAGCGAGGGTACAGGGCTCTGCTGTCACTGAGCCCAAGACAGGGAGAGGTCAGAGAGCAAAGGTCACTGCAGGCCAGTGTGTTCAAAGTAAGGATCCTTCCAGGCACCTGAACCGGAATCACCTGGAGAGTTTGCCAAAAGGCAGATTTCAAGAACTGTGGGATCTGATTTTGGAGTAAGAAGGATGAATCTGCATTTGGACATTGGCTCTAGGTGTGCTTAAAGCCGGAGGACCACTGCTCCAGGGCCATACTCTCTACTTGGCTGGGTCACTGCGGGGACCACAGTCCACAGTGACTCCAAAGGTCTCATCCAAAGCCTCCTAGGTTGGGGGCAAGCAGAGGCTGCGTCCAGCAGTAGAGGGTCTACTGAAGGAGGGGGTACCACATCCCCTGCCTCCCTTCTCTGCCTTGGCTCATCTGCCAGGCTCCAGAAGCCCCCCTCCCTCACTGCCTCCCACTACACCAACAGCTCGGTGTCTGACACTACATTAAAGAACAAAGTGGACTGAGCCGAGGAGCATTTGGAGGGGTGTGCAATCCCAGCATCCTTCTCCAGAGACTCTCTGCTGTTACAGAATCCTTCCCGGCTCCCTGTCAGGAAGTTATGCATGGCTAACCCTGGAGCATGAACTTGGAGGGAGAAAGGTCAGTAACAGGGTCATTAAGTCCTCTGGGTAACTGCCTAAGAGCTTCCAAAGGACTGAATGGAGCCCCCATCTTTTCCCAGGAAAGTATCTGGCTCGGAAGGATAGCCGTGATTTGAGAGAGAAGACTACCGTTTACCGAGGAGTGCGATGGGCCGGACATGGTGCACACTGCCGGACACTAGCAGCCCTGTCTCCTCTCCCAACCATCCACGAGTGCGCATCAACACCTGGTTGCTACCCTCAGCCTAAGGAAGTGTTTCGGGGCAGTGCAGCGCTTTAGGCTCTGCTCAGCTCTACTGTGTACCACTGATGTAAACGTTAAACTGTTTTTTCTCCTATCAGAGTCCTAGGGTGGGTGAAACTTTTTCTTTTAGATTTTATTTATTTACTTTTAGACAGAGGGCAAGGGAGGGAGAGAGGGAAGGAAACATCAATGTGAAAGAGATACATTGATCACTTGCCTCTTGCATGCCCCAAACTGGGGACCTGGCCGGCAACCCATGCGTGTGCCCTGACTGGGAATCGAACTGGTGACCCTCTAGTTCACAGGCTGGCACTCAATCCACTGTGCTACACTGACCAGGGCGGGTTGGTAAAATTTTTAATGAGCTCTTGCTTAAATGTGATTAGCACCATGCCTTGCACGTGGTAGATGTTCAACAAGTATTAACCGCTATTAGTTGAATTAACATTTTTACATGGGAAAGAACTGGAGCTCAGAGAAGTTAAGCACTTTTCCTGAAGCAACACAGAGGAAGTGTAAGCAGAATTTCAAATCTCCGGCTCGCAAATCTATATACTCTTTCCTCAGTCCCACTGGGTTGTAAGAGATTTGGAGTCAGCTCAAGAGAAGGCTTCCCTTTTCTCTCCCCATGGGCAATGCAATTCCCTGAGCATGTGCCTCACAAGGTCTGTCACGTGGGAACCAGCCACTTGGCAAATATTACTTGCTTTTAGCCCATTTATTCTTCAGTAATCAGGCACGGAGTACCTACTGTAAGGTACCAGTCTTGACTTAATGCTGTGTGGGACAGTCTTAGCCTTCAAGGAGCTTGCCGCCTGGGAGCTAAGATACACGAAGATACACACTAGATCACGCATAGGCGCTGGGGTGCAGAGGCACTGGAGTGCGAGAGAGTTTGGGCTCTTGAGTTGGGAACGGACTGGTAACATTTCCTCCTTTTCACAATCAGTCTGTGTACAGTCACATTGGCCCTCAGGATGCCGAGGTGGCTCCACTGAACTGACAAGGGACCCAAACACACTCAAAAGCTTGGAGTCAAGTTTGGACCCCCTTCAGTGTCAAAGTTCTGCTAGGTCTTCCTCACAAAAGCCCATCGCTGTGTCTTCTCACCGCTCCCTCCCCTTCCTTCCTGCAACAGCCTCCTCGCTAGCCTCCCATTTTCCTGACTCTTTCATCCCAGATCCCGTGTGCACAGGCGAGCCAAACTCCTCAGCCTGGCAATCCAGACTCTCCGTCAGCTGCTCCACTCTGCATATCCAATGTGGTGTCAGAGCAAGGACATGGTGAGTTCAAAGAGAGTTCAGATTCTCACAGCAGGTTTTAAACTCTTTGAACCTCCATCCTTTTGTCTGTTCAGTGGGGTAAGAGTCAGCTCAGAGGATAAAATGAGAGCCGCGAAAAAGCACAGCATCCAACAGTAGCTCTGTACATTCCCTCCCTGCTGTACCCCAGACAATCCGTTCCACTCTGCTGGTCTCCACTTTCCTGCCTTTGCTGGTCTGTGTTTTCTCTGCCAGTTCAAATCCTATCCCTCCACCTGGACTCAGCGGGAGTCTCAACTCCTCCCTAAAACCTTCCATGAATAACCCTAGGTCAGGATAGCTTTATACCCCACAGCAGGGGTGGAGGGTGGTGGCATGGGGGTGGCTCCAGAGGTACAATGGGCATATAATGCACACTTATTGAATGCATGAAGTGAGAACCCCCTCTGTGCATACAGAACAGACTTTCAAGGCAACTTTCTAAAAGCCTCCAGGCATGGAGTTACCACTGGCTGTGCCCTTGGAAAAGACAGAGCCAGAAAACTGTCCTTGTTCTGTCCAGAGCTTACCTCACAGGGGCACTGAGCTCAAGCCCTGGACGAAGGAAGACATCGGGGATGCCTTCCTCTAAGGACTCCCCATACCTTGGACTCCACCCCAACCACTCCCCTTTGTGTTCTGCAGCCCCTGGTCAAGACCATCAGTGGGTGCGTCCTGTCTTGGAGCTGAGCTTGTTATGTCTGTTCTCAGTGGTCCAGGCAGAAGGCTCTCTTAGACATGGGCCTTCAGCCTTTGTTCCAGCAGGAGACCCACTCTCCTAAGCCCAGACTAGTGGCAGGGATCCAGCCTTTCTTTTTTTTTTTTTTTCTATTTAAATTTTTTTTGAGTTTTTAAATTCTTGCTTACTGTTAACATTGTCCCAATTATCCCCCCTTCTTTGCTCTCCTCTGCCCAGCCCAGCCCACCCCGCACTCCCACTCCACAGTTACCCCCACATTGTTGTGCATGTCCTTGGGTCACTCACACATTTTCTTTGACTAGTCCCCTCCCCTTCTTTCCACCATTCCCTCCCACCCCACTTTCCTCTGGCAGCTGTCAGTCTGTTCCATGTTTCCATGTCTCTGGTTCTGTTTTGCGTGTTAGTTTATTTTGTTCATTATATTCCTCTTATAAGTGAGATCACATGGTATTTGTCTTTCGCCTACTGGCTTACTTCACTCAGCACGATGCTCTCCAGTTCCATCCATGCTGTCACAAAGGGTAGGAGTTCCTTCTTCTTTCTTTCTTTCTTTCTGCTCCATTGTGTAAATGGAATTCTATTGTGTAAAAAAATCACAGTTTTTTAATCCATTCATCTACTGATGAACACTTAGGCCATTTCCAACATTCGGCTATTGTGTCTAGCACTGCTGTGAACATAGGAGTGCCTAAAGTCTTCTGAACTGGTGTCTGGATTCCTGGGATATATTCCCAGCAGTGGAACCGCTGGGCATCCATCCAGCCTTTGCAAGCCACCAGGAAGCCGCTCAGGGCCCACCTTCATCGTGGTTCAGCTCCTACTCTCCTTCCCAGCGTCCATAACACCCAGCCTGTAAGGTGGGCGCTTCCCAAGCCCAGAGCCTGCGAGGACTTGTCGGTTCCTGACACTAAGCAGATGACATCCTTTGCTAAGGGCCAGGGTGGGATGTCCCAGGGTGTCATCGGAACCTGCTCGGGGGCAATGCTGGAAAAGCGCGAGGAGAACTCGGGGTATTGACTCCATTCTTTAAGAGGTGCCTGTGTCCACTGAACACATTCTAACCCACCCTTTGAATTCCTTAGTCCCCTGTTAACTTCCGAAGAGGAGACCCTATTGGCCTTTGCAAGCGAGTAGGAGGCAACATCAGAAGAGCCACCTCCTTCTCCTCTCAGACCCAGGCCCGTGCCCACTTCTTTCGGCCAAGCCTTTCGTCTACGGCACAAGAACACCACTGGCCCCAGACACTCGCTTTAGCATCTGGCCCCACCCAACTCCTCCTCCGGGGCGCGAATGCGTGTTTAGGGAGAAGGTGAGTCTGGCCACTCAGGAGTTAAAATGGCAGCGCGACTGAAAGGGGGTGGCGTGGCATGCCGAGGGGGAGGCGGCGACCGGAGTGGGCTGGGGAGGCTGGGAGAACAGCAGAAAAGCGAGTGAGGAGGGCGAGCGAGCAGCCGGGAGGAGGGGCGCGGGGCGCCGCGGGGGCCTGCTGGGGGGACTTGGCCGTGCGGCGCGCGGTGGGAGCCCCCGACTCAAGCCCGCGCAGCCTCCAGCCACGATCGCGAAGGGCTGCGCAGAGCCCCCGGGCGCGGGGCGCGGATGCGCGGAGCGGATCGCTGTTCGGCGGTCGCCCTCCCCAACTCTGCCAAGCACCACTCCCAGGACAACTCCTCGGCGGGAAGGCGCCCTCGAGCCTCCTCGGCCTGGGCGGGCGGCACAAGGAAGAAGAGCGCAGATCAGGTTCCCCAGCTCAGCCCGGGCTGCACCCGAGCGGCGAGGCGGCCCCGGGACCGGACGGCGGCTGCAGGGTGAGTGCGCGGCTCAGGGCTAATCCCGGGAGGCGCTGGGCCCGCCGGCGTGGCGGTGGGGACCTGGCGGGAGCCGGGGAGGACGGCCGCAGGCGCAGCTGAGCCGCCTGCAGGGGAGCTGGTGACTCGGGGAGGGAGGCAGCCTCCAGCGCCCAGGGAGGAGGCGCTGGAGAATGTAAAGAAGGTGGCCAACTGCACGAGCTGTACGGGTGGCGGAGGGCTAGGCGGTGTCTGGGCTGTAATCCACCCCCGGGGGCCCGACCTGCCCCAAACTGTTGCTGGGGAGAGTGGGGCCCTGAGACGTCCGGGAGCCGAGAGGTGACAGAGAGGTTAGGGAGGGCGTAACAGGGGCGGACAGCGGCGTGGCAGCGCTCCAGAACCGCGGAGACTTTCCTTCTTGGAGCTCGGGTGTCCGTGCGGAGGGACATGGTGGCCTTGGTGTCTATGAGAAGTATCTGGAACCCTGAGCCAGGCGCCTCCCGGGCCGGCGAGGGTCCGTCCGCAGCCTAGGATGGGACATTTGGATTGGGGGATGGGCTGGCCTTGGGCTCAGCTTGGGGCGCTGAGAGTGGAAGCGGCGTCGAGAGAACAGCTCTGCTGAGACCACCAGCACCCAGGAGACAGGAGGGGTTGGCCAGCCACAGGTGGTCCGTCTGTCCTGCAGCCAAGGGCGGCGCAGGGTCTGGCTGCTGAGCCAGCGAGGAGCTGCCGGTGACGGGGGCTGAGCTGAGAAGCTCAAGGTGCCAGAGACCCGACCCCTGGGGGTGTTGCTGTGCTTCCCCCCTTTTCTTCCACCCCCATCAAACGAAAGGAAGGAAAATGTCAGCTGGGCTTTGTGCTCTGTTCCTCAGGCTGCCGCAGCTCCCATCTGTTGGAGCCAACGCAGCTTCAAATGGCAGGGCTGGGTCGGAGGGGGTGGGCTGGGCACAGCGCTCAGTGGCAGGGTAGAACTGGACAGACCCTCTGCTTGAAGATTCCAGGAGGTCAGTGATAGAAAGAACTGCCTCCCCAGGTCTGGAGCGTAGAGTAGGCTCCCTGCCAGCGTGTTCACCGTCATTGGGAGATCGGAGATCTGGGTCTTTTCACAAACCCAGGCACAAGGCAGGCTCCCCCTTCCCTGCCAGCCCGAGGTAGGCTCTGGCCCAGTGTCCTCTTCGTGCAGGAGAGGGCCAGGATTCCCTTCCACTGCCCACTGCTCCTTAAAGGTCCCTCCAGCAAGGGGCACTGGGCATGGGCTGGGCAAACTGTGTACAAGGCACTGAGGCCCCCTTGCTTTTGGGTCCTGTTGTTATCAGAAGAAAGTCACGTGTGGGTGGCCTGACCCACTTTCCTGGCTGACCAGGTGCTCCTGTGGGGAAAAGATGGAAAGAGAAGGGCACAACTAGGGCTCTGAGCCTTCCAGGCCCTTTGCCTCCCCCTGAGCTGGCTCACACTGAGTCTCCTCCTTTCTGCCTAGGGAGTCCCTCTGGAAAGTGTGGAACTAAAGGCCACAGCACTCCAGGGATTGAGACTGGCCTAGGGTCAGCAGGTACCTGGTGTCTAGGAGTACCCCCAAACCCACACCGTCCCCCGCCCCCGGCACAGCCTGACCCAAAGGAGACACCGGATGGCAGCGAGAACTCAGAGGTCTGCTAAGACAACTTCCACGCAGACTGAGACGACTTTCCTCTGTAACTCCCTGCAGTTCCTCCGCACACCCCATTCCCCCACCTGCCTCCACCCTCCCTCCTCCTTTTTCTGCTTTACTCTTCACTGTCTTCCGTCCAGCATTTCTTCCTCTCTTTTTCTCCTCACAGCACTTTCCCTCTCTCTCCCCCTCCTCCTTCTCCCTAGGACTTCTTTCTCTCTACCTCTCTCTCTCTCCCCCTCCATCCCTCCCAGGGCTCCTTGGCCACCTTAGCCTCCCTTCTCTTCTGTAAACTGCAGCCAGGCGTGCTCTCTGCTCCAGACACCCCGATGGTGGGAACACATGCACTGTTGGCTTTGCTGAATACCCTTTGCAGAGGAGGGGCCAGGGCCGGTGGGCCTGGCAGCTGCATTTCCCTGGCATGTCTCCTGTACCCTGCCATTTGCCCCTGCTACCCCCTTTTTTCATTTGAAAGGAAAAAGAAAATCCATTGGTCTTTAAACAAAATTCCTTTATTCAACAACTTACTGAGCACCTACTATGTGCCTAGCACTATTTTAGGAGCTGAGGATACAGCCATTAAACAAACTCCCACTCTCAGGGCAGAGGTAAACATGCCTCTGGACTTTTCAGCTGATCCGTCTGTGCCCACAGGCTCTTTCAAAGACCCACTGCTTGGGGGCAGGGATGGGAATGTGAAGAGTCCTAGTGAGGTACCATCATCATGCTGGGTAACCTCTAACGTGACGGGCCCATCTCCTCACCAAATACCAGGTCCCACAGAGTTTGCAGACCAGGGCCACCCTGTCCTTAAGATATTTCTGACCTGAAAGGATGGGTCAGTTCACATGCACCTCTTATCTGGGAGGGCTGAGTAGAAGTCCAGTGCTTTAGACACAGCAGGGAGAAAGAGGCAGATTTGTTGCTGAGGACCTACTAAGCACCAGTCTGTCCAGAGCTGCACAAAAATTATCTCATTCAATCCTCCTGACAACCTTCTCAGGCCTGGATTATTATCCCCTGCTTTACAGCTGAGAAAGTTGAGGGCCAGAGAGGATCAGCCACTTGCCTCAGGTCACATAGGTCTGCATTTTGAAAGCACTGATGGTCTGTGGTTCGTCTTGCCCCCGTGATGTCTGTGACGCCAGGTAAATTGTATAGTTATTTGAAGATTATGTTTTAATTGAATTTTTCAGAAGCATGCCTTGTCTTCTCACTTAGAATATGAGGATATATAAGGATTTGCTGAACACTTGCAAGAATAAGCTTTCTCAAGTGATCAGGGAAGGCTTCCTGGAGGAGATGGGACCCTGAGAGGGAAGGCAGGGAGGGTATTGGCCTTCCTGATATTACACAGATGTGCCACAAGCTGTAGGCAGGTAACCCCTGCTCCACACCACCACCCTGCATCCAGGTAGAGTTGATGGGAAATTGCTGTTTTCACCGAGGGTCAGGAGGTAGGAGCTTGTCTATGGCCAGTCTCATGAGTTAGTGCCTCTTGGGCAAGCCTGGACTCTATAAACGACTCTAAGACTAAGAATGGGGTGGGAGGCATTCAAACCTGCAAGAATAAAGGGAAGGGCAAGAGCAAGGGCAATGGCTGGAGGATGGATGGGGCAGGAAAGGGGAAGAGTGCCCAGGAACGAGAGGGGTGGAGGACAAAGACAGAAGATAAACTGAGAAACAAAACACAGAAGGCAGGAGGCATGCAAGAAAAGACATAACCAGACAAGACAGACGGCAGCGTGCGGTAGGATTGCTGAGAGGGTGAGTAAGAACCACGCCTATGCCCTATACTTCCTTGGGGGCCGTGATCTCTCAGTCCTCCAGTTCAGAGGCTTGACTAGTCACCAGATTAGCCTTACGGAGGCTTTTGCTTACTTAATCAACCCATCTTTTCGAAGCACCTACTGTGCGCTCAGACCTGTGCGGAGGCTAGAGACAGAGAGACAAATCAGATGTTGCCCCTGCCTTCCAGGAATCCACAGCGAGAGCAGAGATTCTGGAATGGCACGCTGGGGTTCGGACCCAGGCTTCACCACTTACGGCCGAGTGACACTAGCCAAGTCTTCTGAGCTCTCTGTGCCTCAGTTTCCTACTCCATAGAGTCGTTTTAAGGATTAAATGAGTTAATACATGTAATGAGCTTAGGACAGTGCCTGGCACAGTAAGTGCTATGTAAGCGTATTATTATTGTTGTTGTTCAGTGGGAGAGTCAGTCTCACAATAATGAAACAAGCACTGTAGCACAGGGACGAGCAGAGGAGGAGGCGATTGCCTCTGCCTGCAGATGAGGGAATGGTTCTCCAAGCACGTAATATAGGGGGCAGGGCTGGAAAAGGAGTCCACCCGGCAGAGGTGGCGGGCCTGGGAACACCGGTGCCCCTTGGTGCCAGTCTCTGGGGCACAGGGATTGCATGTGAAAAGGTGCCACACTGTGTATGTGTTGCCTTCCGTAAATTTCAGGAACACCTTGGGCACGTCCCACCTCAGCCCCTGTTTCCGATGCTTGGAGCTGAGCTTCCAGTGGGGCTGACAGGTCACCCAGAACATCCCCACACTGCCTGGCCTAGAACAGTTGTCCTTGGGCCAGGGGACCTGAGGCATCCCTCCTGGGATTGGTCTCGTGACCATGGCTTCCTTAATGTTCTGAGCCAGCGAGCAGTCTCTGCTGCAAACCCAGGGCAGCCACGGCCCTTGTCCTCGGGCTTCTTGCACTTCCAGGGGACCCAGTGGACACCTTGGGCTGAGGGAGCTGCCTATTCAGAGATGGGTTGAACCAGGTTTGGTTCAGATTTTAGTTTGTCTCCACACATTTCTCCCGCCCACACCTTCCCTGCTGCTCAGTGTTTGATGGACCTGAAATGAGTTCCAAGATGAAGAGCAGGCAGAGAGTTCCTAGGGCAATAACTGTTTCTCACCCTCCATCTCTCACATTATAATGGCACTAATTACAGCAGCCAGCATTTATTGAGCACTTACTATGTGGTAGACACTGTGCCAAGAGCTTCACCTACATTACTCCATTAAATCCTAAAAAATACCCCTGTTAGGTAGGTGCTCTTATTACCTCTAATTTAAACTCGAGGGAACTGAGACTCAGAGAGGTTCAGTAACTTATTCAAAGACATGTTACTAGGGAAAAAAAATCAGAGGATTTAACTGTCTTTCTGACCAAGTGTTCTTGCTCCTTAACCAGTCCTTGGGCCTAGAGGGTGCTCCGGGGCCATCCAGCCCATTCTCCTCCCTCCCTGCAGTAAGAAGCTCCCAAAGTCCTGTCCAAGCGAGGGGCTGCCTGTCCACTTTGGGGGACCTTCAGAAAGGGTGTTCCCTCTTCCTCCTGCTCCCCCAGGTCACGGCTCCTCAAGAACTAACATTGTTTCCTTCTGCCCCGTTCAAGTGCCTCAGGGACCACGCAGAGGCCTCCAGAGGAGCTGGGCCCTAAGAGTCGGTCACCATGGCCACAATGGCTGGACCAGTGCAGGGGTGACCTCTGAGAGACGAGAGGATGGGCACAGACCCTGACTCAGGAAATTGGGTGGGATGGCTCACGAATGGTGCTGTCAGTGGGGTGTCTCTACCAAGGCAGCCTCCTGTCTTGGGAAGAACAAGTACAGTC
>PVKM010049954.1:0-10833 GCA_004027735.1 Carollia perspicillata
CAGTGGGGGTCCGGCCCTGCTTCCCCCGCTGCCTTCCCGCAGGCCTCCCACCCGGGCTGCTGGGGGAGCAGTAACCCTGTCGTCCTACCCCTCTGGCCTAACTGGCCGCCCCAGCAACCAGCACGAGGCCCAGCTGGTTTCCCACACCCTGCCCATGCCTTTGAAAACAGCCTCAAATTACCCAGCTTGAGGGGACCATAGGTTCTCTTTCGGATCTTTTCTGGGATACCACCTTCAATCCCATATCCTCTTTCCCTCCCTCTCTCCTTCTCCCTCCCTCCCTCCCTTTCCTGCCTGCCATTCTCCCCCCATTTCTTCTTCAATAAGTATTTATTGAGCACCTACTGTGTGCTCAGGCAGCGCAACACAGCGGTGACTAGGCCAGGCCCCTGCCCCCATGGGGTTTACATGTTACGGGGAGACAGGCCATAAACCTGCAAATATATAACTAGAATTTCAGAGAGAGGGAGGTGAGGCAGAGAGGGGCTGTTGAGGGTGGTCAAAGAAGGCTTCCCGGAGGAGGAGGGGATGCGAAGGACAAGGATGCGGTCACTGGGTGGCAGGGGGCGGGGCTCTGAAGGAAGGACGTTCCAGGCGGGGGAACAGCAGCACTGAGCCAGTGAGGTGAGGCGGGGGTGAGCTCGGCGAGTGCCCTCTCCACAGTGAGCACTGCCCTTTCCTCCCCTGGGCCTTCGCCTCAGTTGTCCCCTGATTTTTACAGAGTAAGGGGCCATGAAGACAAAAGTCACCTTGCGGCCCTGACCCTGGGACAGCACAGGCCAGTCTTGGGACAGGAAATGGACACTGAGGCTCAGACCTGGCTGGCCCCAGGTCACACAGCAACTGGGTGTTGGAACTGGAGTCTGAACACAGGACCGCCTGGTCCCTAAAAATCCTTCTTTGTTGGTTGGTAGTTTTTTTCGGGGGTGGGGGGGGGCTTATCAAGCCCCCATGTTTCAGTCTTTGGGAAGGCCTCAGATTTCTGGGTTTCTGTGGTCAGGAATTTGATAGACAGCTCCCTTCTATAATAACCTCCCCCCCCCCGACTGAAGTCACCCGTGCCCTTGGTGTCTCAGGGGCAGAGTGGGGAGGGACCCTCTCCAGAGGGAGCGTCTGGCCCATGGGCTCAATTTACAGAAGGGCCCTGGGGCTCAGCTTGGGAGGTGCCGCTCAGGGTCCAGGGCTGGGGGATGGGGTGGAGCCGAGCCCTCCCCCAGCCCTGATCCATCACTCATGCTCCCACGGCCACCCCACCTCCTTTACGCTGAGCTTGACTTAGACGAGAATCTGACATTGTCCAGATGGAAAAGTCCCCCGGTTTTTGGCTGAAAAGCTCCTTGCTCAGGGTGCACTACAGCCAGAGCCCTGCTGGAAACCCTCCCCCGGGTCAGAGATCTGCTTTCTCTCCTGGCCCCTCCCCGGCCCCATCCCACCTGCCCTGTCCAAACCGCTGGAGCCAGCCAAGAGGGCAGGACCCCTCCCCCTCCTCGGGCTGGGGGCGGGCTAGCTGTGTCTCCTCAGGAGTGGGCTCTTCTTGAACACAGTGAGGGGGAGACTTCTCAGAGGTACCCTGAGCTGAAGACACCCCCCTTCCAGCGCCTGGAATCCCAGCATCGGTGCACAAGCAGAGGAGCAAGGCTGTTTACTGGGCGCTTCCTTTAAAGGCAAAGAAGTGAATGGCTGTGTCAAATTGGCTTTGACTGTGGCCCAGCGCCTGGGCAGCATGGGGGTGCTGAGGTTCTAAGGGGTTGTACCGGGAGCGGGGCTGGGGGGCGTAATCCCCACCTTGGCCCTAGATGGCCCTTCAGAGTGAACACCCTTGACCTGAGTGAGGAGCCAGGAATTCGGCCTGGGTTAAGGACCAGGCGTGTGCGCGTGTGTGTGTGCGTGAGCTGGGGCAGGGCATGTCGGGAGTCTCGGAAAACTAAGATGACAATGGTAGGATGTCAGCTGGACTGGTGGACAGAGAGGAGGGGGGCCCCTCCAGGCAGAAGGCACGGCAGACGCCACGGTGAGGCAACCAGAGAGCTCAGGGTGTGTTTGGGGAACAGCTGTGGCTGCAGGGGTGTGGGTGGCAGTTGGGGGTGTGTGGAGGTGGTAGGGGGTTAGCAGGGATGCCGGAGAGCCTGGCTTCTGAGGCAGGAAGCCTGGCGTGCGGAGCCCAGGAGTTGTCTGTTTCCGGTCAGCAGCCAGGTGTTTTCCGCTGGCCCGGGGCTGGGAGGAAAAGATGGCATAGCTCCACACGAAGCCAGGAAGATCTGGGTGCCAGCCCAGCTGTGGCATCTGCTGGCCGCGTGCCCCTGGGCAAGTTTTGTCGCCTCTCTGTGCCTCAGGCTTCTTGCAGGCAATAGGAATATTTAATTTCCAAGGAGCTTATGAGCGCTGGAAAAAAGATCACCCATTGCGGTGCCTGATGCATAGCAGACACAAGCAACATCACTCCTCTCTGTCTCCTTCTACAAGGTGCTTCCCCCCCCCCTTATGTTAGCAAAACACAGTAACCATGTGAGTTAGTCAGCTTGGCTTCATGGTCAGAGATAGAAGCCAACTCAAATTAGCTTAAAGGAAAATTGAAGAGGCCAATGCCCAAAGCCCCAGCACTGAAGGAAGCAATGTGGGTGCTGGCCACTGAGCTTTCTGTCTTTTCCTCTCTTGGCCCATCGGCCTTGGTTTCTCCTCCTGCTACTGTGTCACCTCCAGGGGGCCAGGACAGAGGCTCTCAGAAGCCCCTGCTCAGCCATCTGGGGAGTGAGTGCAGTTTTCTCCTGGAGACTGTAGCTCAGTCCCAGGGAAGGACTCTGATTGGTCATGCTTGGGTCATGTGCCCATTCCTCGGCCAATCACCCTGGCCTGTGGTGGAGTATTTTAAGTGGCTAGGCATATGGCCAATAGGGGTACTGACTATGATCAGAGGAATAACTAGCCCTCATTGGACAGAAAAAAGCAACCAATACAGGATCATTTTACAAAGAGGAGCCTGCTCTGTGCAGCTATCCGTCTCCCAGTCTCCCCTCTAGAACCAGTGCAGGTGTCCCCCATTTCTGTGTACCCCTTGCCCCGGAGAGCACCTTCCGCACGGAGCCTGCCCCTCCTCGGAGATCCTCCAGTCAGGAACGGGCTCTGTACCTCCATGGCTCTGCTGGCCAGCCTGGGCTGGACACAGAGCAGGGCCTGGACCCAGGTCTCTGCTGTCAGCATCTTGTATCCCCTCCATGGCCTCCATCTGAACCCGCACCTGCTCTCCACCCACCTGAGCCCCACCTACTCCTTGCAGACATCTGACCTCTGCAGCCTCCTGGTGGGGCCAGACACTCAGCTCTTCCTTCCTTCTGAGTCCCCGAGGGGCTGGCTGGGATCCCCAGGGGCTGGCACCCCAGGTCACATGGTCACCTAGCCTGCCTGATGATGCTTGATGTGTCTTCCCCTCGTTTGTCAAGCTGGAGGCTCAGCGGCCCTTCGCAGAGTGACCATGCTTTACACTCGTGTGCCCCGGCTCTGGCCGTGGAGGAGCCACGGAGGCAAGGGCCGCAGCTGTTCGCACCGGGTTAGGCTGACCTGGCTGAGAACCCGCGCCGCTGACTTCCCCTAGCATGGGTCCCTGCAAACGCCGCTGGCGGCCACTGTTCCCCCACCCCCCAGTGGTTCACACGGCTTTTCAAGAGGCGTTCTTTTTTTTTTTTTCTTTCCTTTTTTGGGTACTGTTTAAAAGAGAGTAATGTAAGTCTCAGATCCCCTCACATCATGTTAATGTTAAAGTAGGACTAAAAATAAATCTTGGGTTGCCATAGGAACCCTGTCTGTTGCTAGGTTCAGTCTGTGGGGGATTGGGAGCCCTGCTTTTTCTGGCCCTGCATCCAGGGAGGCCTTTGTGGCTGCGCAGAGCGCCTGGGAGGGGCCCCCAGGGCCTCGCCACCCCCCACCACCAACCCCTTCACAGTGGCCTGGGAGTCAACTCTCCGATGGGTGTCCTGTGGGGTGTTGAGACCTGCCCTGGAAAGGGGACAGGGGCTCTGCAAAGCCTCTGGAGAGATGTTTCCAAGCAGAGGGTGGAGAGGGAGAAAATAAAGGCAGGAAGGGAGTGAAACAGGGAGGGCGGGAGGGCGGGCAGACACAGACGGGGTAAGGGGTTGCTGGCTCTCTGAGTCAGGGCTGGCCTGGGCCTCCCCTCCCGCTTCCTGAGCCCTCTCAGCCCTCTCCCCGGCTGGCCGCACCCCTTCTGTGGGCCACAGGCCACTCTGACCCTGTCCGCCCTGGGCCCCCAGTGGACTTTCCCAACCTCTCTCTCTTCTGATTTGGGCTCACAAGGGTGCCGTATGCCAGTTCCTGGCTGTGTCCCATGCATTGTGGGCGTCCGTCCCTGTGTCCCCTGCTCGGTCAACCTCATTTTCTGCGAAGCATGTGGTCAAGGGGACAAACGTGAGCGTCAGGCAGACGGGAGTTCAAAACCCCACCTCTCTGGGCTTCCACTTCTTCGGCACAGTGGGCGCATGGCTCTCTCCCTTTCGGGGTCGCTGTGGGAGTGTGAGAATGTGTGTGGCCGTGGGCCCCAGGCCTGGCAGGCCGCACAGCTGGCAGCGGCTCGGACGATCTCAGAGAACTGTCCCGCATCTGCTGAGACAGCCGTGGCACTGGCTCAGGTCCACTTTAGAGGGTCAAGTTTAGTTTGGGGGAGGAAGGTTCTATTTTGGTAGCAACGGGACAAATACATTCAGGGGGTTAGGGATTCAGCCACTTGGGCAAGGTCAGAAGGTAGGCTGAACCTGGGATTTTGGAGCTGGGGCTGTGCCCCCGGGGGAGGTCAGAAGTCCCACACAGCCCAGACAGGACCCTCAGAGCAGCTGAACTTCACGCATATTTCTCGTACACCAGGAGGGGAGTTCCTAGTGTGCAAGGACCTCCTCAGAATCCTCTTTTCCTCTTTTACCTGTCTCCTCTATGCCCCGTGGGTCCTCCAGGGTCTCCTTCCCCTCCCCTTTTTTCTCGAATCAGCATCATAACCCCCCCACCCCCCACCAAAGAACAGACAGCTGCAGAGCCTTCTGGGAGGGGAGGGAGGAAGAGAGAAAGTTGAGTGCCCGTCAGTGCAGGCCCAAGCAAACAGGTGGTTCAAGGAAACTGAGTCTCCGTGGCGGCGGAGGTCATGCCGTCTCTATTTGCAAAGGTGCGGGCCAGATGCTGGGAGCCACGGCCACGCCGAGGGGAGGCAGCCACTGAGCACTGCTCAGAGGTTGTGTGGAGAGGGCCACCCAGGGAGGACCTGGCCACTAGTCCCTGACTTCCCTCTATTGCCCCCTGCCCAGTGCTGCCCATCAGACCACCCAGATGGAAGTCAAAGGACGTGAGGGCCTTTGATGAGGTCCAGGGCAGTCGGGTGCAGTCCCCGGCTGGGTGGGGAGGGCAGGGGGCCCTGCAGAGACAAAGACGGGACCTCCGTGTCAGGACACTCGAGTGGCTGGGACACTCAGACCTTCGTCCTTTTTGCTTGGCACAAAGAAACACTTCTTAAGAACAGATTTAATTCTTTATGAGAACATACACCCTTCAAGAAAACCCCAGAAAATAGCCAAGTCTAAGAACATGCCCTGGAAGGTTCTGGAAGATGATACCGTGTGTCAGTCAGCTGAGAGGAACCCAGAAAAGGCTTTGAGGATCTAACTCTCTAGAGCACAGAGCCGCCCGCCCGGCACCGCCGAAGCCCGGGAACGGACCGGAGGCTTTCTAATTGTCATTCATGTACACGTGCCAGTCTGAGGTCCCAACCTCGAATCGCAAAACCAAATGAAAACAATGAGTGCCCACTCCTGCAGTTGCTTTTGTGCTTCATATTCCGCCTAGAACCTTCCTAGGGAAATGTAATTGCATTTGAAACCTCAACACGAAAGAAGGTGAGGCCAGACAGTTCAAGTGTGGGCAGAGGACCTCCATTTCACAGATGGATCAGAGGTGACCAGAGGCGCCCAGAGGCGGACAAGGAAGCCTGGAGGCACAGCGGCTCCGCAGGGGGGGTCCCCACAATCGAGGTTAATGAGGGTGGGCCGGTGAGCAAGGCAGGAGGGCTCCGGCGGGAAGCCCTTCCAAACCCAGAGTAGTAGGGGACAGCTGGAGACTGACCCCTGTGCACACGACAGGGACTTAAGTACCATTTGAATGAGCCCCGTGCAGCAAAGCTGACTATGTTCATTTCCCACTGCGTGTTGTTCGCTCTGAGGGCCCCCTGAGACGCTTTCAAGAAGGGAGGTTGCACGGTCGGTCGGGTAACTTAGGCAAGAAACGTCCGGAAGCCACGGGGCTCACCAGGTGGCTGGAGCCCTTAAGGAGAAACCCAGGCCTGGCCTCGCTTACCCCTGACGGTCCAGTTGCCCTATTGAGCGCCGGGCCCACTGCCTCGGTGGCTGTTCACGTCTGCGGCATGGCCTTGATTGGAACTCGAGGGCCGATGTCCCTGGGCAAGGAGGCCCCCGGCAGAGGCAGGGTGTCTTTCTTTCGCCTGGGTGAGACGGCCCGATACAGCCCTAAGAGGGCTCATCTAACACCACCTCTTCATTTGGCAAAGGCCAGTCCAGATGTTGGGGTTCATTCATTCTGCGAACAGCCCCTGGGCACCTACTGGGTGCCAGGTGCTGTTCTAGGCACCGGATGTGTCAGAGCGCAAAACACATGCAACCCCCTGCCCCGGCAGAGCCTCTGTCCTAGCGAGAGCCCCGTCCCCTCCCCCTCCCATGGCCCATGGAGCTCTGTGGAGCTCGCTGACCAGGCCAGGGAGGGACACCTGGTTCAGCAGAAGCCGTCCAGGTGCTGAGCGGAGCCAGTCATTCTCGGGCCTTGGAGCTGGGCTGCCTGGGTTCAAGTCCTGACTCCCCGCTCACATGCTGAGCGATTCCAGGCAAGTTACTCAATCCCTCGGAGCTTCTGTTCCCTTCCACAGTGAGAGTAATAATAGCCCCTGCTTTGTAGCATCATTCTGAGGATTGAATGAGAAAACCCACAGAAAGACCTTAGACACTTGCGTGCACCTGTAGCTGTCGGTGGTAATTCTTGCTCCCAGGAACGAAGAGACTGGATTGGTTGGCTGGGCCCGGGGGCCAGTAAGGTTTGAGAACAGAGGCTGCCCTGTGGGGTCCCTGAGGCTGCCCTGTGGGGTCCCCATTCTCTCTGCAAACAGAGAAATAGTGTGGTGGGCTGAGATTGTGGACCGGGTAGAGACACAGAGGGCGGCACCTTGGTGGGGACAGTTCCCTCTGGGGCTCAGTGGCCTGTGTCCCACGCTGTTCCCCACGGCCCTGCTAAGTTTTGCTGTCTCCACGGAGTTTCCTCCTGAGAAGCAAGCCCTCCCTGACTAAGCTGAGGTGTCCTGGAAACCCTGCCGGGAACATGACCTCGCTGGGCCAACAGAGGACTGTTTACGGCAAACCCGGATGAGGAGCAGAGGGGACTTCCTCTGCCTGGCCTCCCTCGCTACCTGGAGCCGTATTGTCATGCGTCCCCTGCTCCTGGAGAAGGAAAAGGAAAGGGTCATTTGGGAGGCAGAAGAATGGCCAAAGGGTCTAAAGAAAGGGACCCCAAGGTGCCCAGGCCTGGCCAGGCTCGAGGAAAGACATCCAAAGCTAATTAGCAGATCCCAGAGCGCTTCCTGCAATTCTTCCAGGCTGGTGGGGTCACTCAGGAGAGCAGAAGACCCATGATGTTGCTTCCCCTGCTGGGGACAGAGTCCCTGCCCAGCCTAGGAGGAGCCTGGATGCAGGCCAGCAAAGTGCCCCCTCTGATCCCTGTACTTGGAAGGGACGCTGAGCAAGACCGTGACCCCCATGGCCCGCTGATGGTCATTGGATGATGCGTAGAGGAGGCGGGAGGCTGCCGCTGGGACGGCGCGCAGGTGCAATGATGCAGGAGTGCTGAGCAATGGGCTGCAGAGGTGAGTCCTTGCTTCCTCCCCCCGTTCCTGGTGGTGCCGGCAATGCCCAGAGCCCCCTGGCTGTGTCACACAGACCTCCGCCTCCACCGCCACACGGCAGTCTCCCTGGTTGTCTCTGTGTCTCTTCTCGTCTTAGAAGGACACCAGTCCCAGAGGATTAGGGCCCGCCCTAACTGACTGTGACTCGTCCTGGCTGGATTACATCGGAAAAGATAACTGTCTCTGAATATGACCCCATTCGCAGCCCCTGGCGAGGGGTTAGGACTTCGACCCGTCTTTCAGGGGAACACAGTTATCCCTCGATATTCATTTAGGGGAAGAACACGGAAGACATCGGTGAGGAGGAGATAAATGAAACCATTAAACATTTGCCCCACACAGTGACAACCATTCTAACTTTTGGGGATGCCTCCTTCTGGGTGCTCTTCCCTCAATCAGAAAGGCATTATTGTCTCTGCAAAAATTCAGTGGCCCTGGGCACAGCAGTGGGACCCTGTTGATTCTACGTGATGTGTCACAGTGCCCATTCTAATCACTGGTTTTCACGCCCTGGATGCGGTCTTCCCTGTTACGTTGAGGAATCCACCACCTGTGCTTCCTTCCGGGGACCGAAAATAACACGGATGTCATAGCTACAGCTTCGCAGCTTGTGGGGACATTCCAACGGCAAGGTCGAGTCCATGCACACCTCATGTCACGTTCACGTACATCTCTTGACCGCCCTGTGAGGTCAATATCATTGGCCCCGCTTTGCAGATGAAGAAAGAGATTCAGAGAGGTTAAGTACTTTGCCCTAGGTCACACAGCCAATAATCAGTGCACTTGGATTTTGCACCGAGGCCCATCTGATAGCAGATAACACTCGGTGCTGCCTCTTTGAATGAAGCACAGGCGGCGTTACGTTAGGGGCACCATTAAGGTGCACATTTGATGGATGTGCACGAGGGAAAACGTTCCAGGTAAAAAAGCAGGTGGAGGCTACGGTACATGCAAGGGCACAAAAGCACGGTCCCGCTGTCCCTGGGAGGGAACACGTGTTGTTTGTCAGAGTGGAGTGCACGGCACGGGGACTGGCCGGGAGAGGTCAGCTGGGGCTGTGTCCTGTTGGAAGTCTTGGCTTCATCCCAAGGGCCATAGGGAGCCCCTGGCAATGTGGCAGCAGGGAGAGAGGCTGTGCTTTGGAAAGTTCTCTCTGGCTGCAGCTTGGAGCACGGACGGACGGGAAAGTCTGCCTGAGGCTGAGAGTCCCGGGAGGAAAAAAAAAATTAAAAAAGGAGGCAGGTTGACCAGTTGTACGAGGAGCAGCGGGGTTGGGGAAGGCAGAGTGAGGCCAGGGGGGTCGGTAATTGCTCTGTCAGTCCTGAAGGAAGCTGAGGTGTGAGCTGTACCTTGGGTGGCCCAGTCAGCACCAGCCGACAGCTGCCCAGGGGGCATCTACTGCCACGCATTCTTTTTCTTGGCAGGAGACCTCCCAGGTGGCATCAGGCTAAGCCTCTGCCTTGCTCGTGGGAAAGCTGGCTCCTTGCCACAGGAAGGCACGGAGATAAGTGGTGTGTTGAATGTTCTGAAAACACAGGATTAAACACTTGGGAACTGACATAAAGCTGCCCTTCAGAGGGCAGGAGATGGGGACCAGGCCCTCCGCCTGCTCGGGCAGGCTGGGCAGCTGGGACCTTCCTCTGGGTGGTGGAAGCAGGCCCACCCACCCCATCTCTTAGGGAGGCCCCTCTTGTCTTTGTCTCCTCTGGTCCCTCCTCTCCCCTATGGAAGGCCTCGGGGGTGGGGGAGCCTTTCAGGAAGAGCAAAAGGCAAGATGTCTCGGTCAGCTTCAAGGTCAGGGCAATTCTCTAAGGAGCATCTGGAAGGAAAGGCAAAGGTGTCCAAAGATTAAACCTGGATGGACCGGAGCATAAAGAGTGAATAGGGGCTGGGAGGGAACCGCACTGATTGATTGATTGATTGATTGATTGATTGATTGATTGAGGTAAAGTGCACATGACATAAAAATTGCCTTTGAACCCCTTTCAAGTGCATAATTCAGGGGCAGTCAGTACATATACTGCATTGTCCAGCTGTCTCACCACTAACCAGCTCCAGAACTTTGCAGCACCCCAAATGGAAGAAGCCCCATAAGCTACCACTGGTTGAGGGCCTACTACGTGCTCTAACTCATCAGCTCAGCTCATCCTTCTGGTAGTTTGGAGAGAAATCCATTTTATAGAATGGGAGAGTGAGGCTCTGAAGAGGGCTGTAACTCACCCGAAGCCCTGTGGGTTGGAAGTGTTTGAGTTCAAGCTCATTTAGCTCCAGAGCCCCCATGTCTGGGGTGGGGGGCAGTGGATGATGTTGAGACTGGAGGGTACCGCTGGGGCAGCTAGCTCAGCCACAGGTGCTGGGGGTGCGGCTGGAAGATGGTTCTGGGGAACCGTCTGCATAAACAAGGGCTCGCTGGCTGGGGGCCAGGCTCAGTGAGGGCACCAAGGGAGCAAGGCATGGTGCCAGGGCGGTTACCTACTTAGAGTGAGCCCAGTTAAGGCTGGATAGTAGGGACCTGCTCCTGTCATGAGGTGAGAGCACTGGCCCAGCTGAACAGAGGGCCAGGGTCCCAGGAAGACCCACCACCAAGGGTGTGCAGTGGAGAGCAGGCTAAGGGATTGGAGGAGAGAATGGGGGGGCAGGTCAAGGTCAGAGAGGGCCTTTGGGCCAGGCCCAGGGGCTGGCTGACAGCTGCCAAACTGCAGACCCAAACCGTCCTCAGCAGGGGGCCGAGTCCTGGGCAGCAAGTGCCCATGGCCCTCAAGTCTCATCTCCAGCGACACTCAAGTTCAGGCTCCAGACTCCACTGGTACCAAGGCTCCGAACTGGCCTGTGCATAGGAAAGCAGAAAAGTGTCCCCCTTCTCCCTCTTACTCTCTTTCCTC
>PVKM010049955.1:0-10826 GCA_004027735.1 Carollia perspicillata
GCTTCATCCCTCTGATCAAACACTGCCAGTGGGCCTCCAGCTGCCACAGGATGAAATTCAAGCCCAGGCTTTAACCGGAATCAAGACTCTCTGGGCCAGGACCCACCCTCGTCTCCCTCTGCGTTGATGCACATACGTGGCTCTCTCCCCAACCCTCTCTTCACATGGTCCCACTTCGTTGCTTTCATTCAAGCAGTTTTCTCCCTTTGCAATGACTTTATCTCCACCCCAGAGTTTCACTGACTGAAACTCTCACGGCCTGGCCCAGAAGCTGTGTCCTCCCTTAGACGCCACGCAGAGGAGTGCTCTTCCTCCGCTCCACGCCTCCTGCACGCATCGCCCTTACTTAGCGCTCTTTCTGTACAGGACGTTGTTTTTATTACTGCCACCCGGGCATGGTCATGTGCCTGCTTCATGGTGAACTCCTCGGGCCTTCACCACCTAGAATACAGCCTTATACTTAGACAGTAGATAACCTTTATTTCATGGGCACATGTCACCATTTAAACCTGGAAAGCTAAAAGTATTAGGTAAACATTACAGGAATGTCTTTTGCCTTTTCAGCAAAACCCAAAATCACATATGTAGAAAACCAGACCGCCATGGAATTGGAGGAACAGGTCACTCTTACCTGTGAAGCCTCGGGCGACCCCATTCCCTCTATCACCTGGAGAACTTCCACCCGAAACATCAGCAGCGAAGAAAAGGTATAATGTCGCCCAAGAGTTTCAGGGCCATGGAACACAGACTCGAAGCAGACTGAGTCCGCCCCATGCCCAGTTCTCTTTGGTGAGCCGGAAGGTGGGATGTGGGCACTAGAGGCTGAAAGCAGGTTCTGTGGCCTCCCCGCTCCAGCCTGCCTGGATGCAGCCTGCGCAGCATCCCCCGGCAATGGAAGGGGTATCTGCAGGGCTGTGATGCTAGTGGGTATGGTCAAAGCAGACTCCGGTTCTGGGGAGGAAGAGGACAGTGAGTGTCAAACACAAGGTTGTGAGGCTGTGAGGGACAAGGCAAAACGAAGGTCCTGGTGCTCCAGGTGATTCCATCCTCATCTCAGGGCACCCAAGGAAATGTCCCTGGACACCACAGGGTCAGAAGAAGCCTATCTGTTCTTTTCCTTGTGCTTCGTATACTCATGCTATACATGCACTGTCTGCACAAAAGCTTGGTTGCCTTTGTGTCTGCCTGTATTCTCAGTCACACTTGTATATCATTTTGACCTAAAGGCAAAAATAATTAGCAGTTTCCACATGACAGTGATTGCACTGGGCTCTACACTATATTCACTGAGAAAGTAAGACCAGTGTAGCAACCTTCCGGACAAATGTAAGTGACTGGGAAGATTTAACTTCAGAAGATGTAGACTTACAGACCACTGGAAAGTCGACAATATATAATAATTGAGGTGACCATCATGCGACCTTGGCTATTGAGTGGGCCAAAAGCAGAAAGAGGAATGAGCTTGGGGTTAAAGCAACTCAAACCATCTTACGGCACATCTGCAATCTCATCTCATATGTCCTGTAGTAATGGGCTTCATGTCCGTTGGCCAACGCTTTGTCACCTATTCAGAAGTAATGGCCTGAGATTAAAAGGACATTTATAATGGATTGCTTATTGACCAGAATGTCAGAAATGATAGATCTTCACTCTTCCACCTACCTAAAGGAGATCCCCAGAGAGGGTAAACTCAAGTTAAGCCAAAAAGGGATAGTGTGAGAACCTAGAGCCAGATTTGGGATCTGCAGTTGAGGAACTGATTTCTGTCCCACTAACAGAAAGGAAAAAAAAAAAAAATAAATAAAAAAGAACAGAAATTACTGTACCAAAAGAAACTATTTTTTTTGCAAATTTTACCTCCAGAGTTGAATTCTACTCAACAAAAACTCAACTGAGGAACTGCTAAGTATTTTTGAAACTCACATATGCTGCTTGATATTGTACTGGATTAAGAAATATGGTGTTTACTTGGGTACTTTCTTTATCAACATTGGAATTAAGCCCTCAGCTCAGATTTCAGTTCTATTGTGTGTGCTACATAGATTGAATGTACAGTACATTTCAGGGCTTAAACCACAGGGCCACTGCTCGACAGATTTTTCTATATCGGACTTGAGAGCAGATTTGTCCAGAACAACCCAGTGTATATCTCTGACCGCAGTGAAGGACAGAAATAATATCTGTCCCAGATGAATGATGCTTTTAAATTCTGTGTCTTTCCTGGGACTAGCTCAACAGCTAAGTTAGACCAGAAGGGCTATTAAGATTTGTGCCTACCTCAGGGCCTTAATAGGTTGGCACTTGTGGCTTGTATCTGTGAATTCCTTTCCATAGAATGAGAACAAATAACCAGGCACTAATACAGACTCATACTTAGTAAATAATGAGACTAAAGGTGTTTAGCAGAGACTGTTTCGAGCCAAGTAGACTTAGTATAATTCATTTGACAGTGTAGATCATCTGTCTCAATCTGAGATAATTATTTAAGCCAAACCACACAGGTTTTATTGTGGTTTCTTTTACAAAAGACTGCCTTCAGATTTACTCGGAGTGACATTACCGGAACATGAGTGAATCGACGTTAGAACAGGTCCTCTAAGTCAGCCAGTGTTGTGACGCCAGATTAACATGTCTGCCTAAATGAAACCTGTTTGGATAAGTTGCCATTTCTATTAATTTTATATTGACATCAAAGAGGCACGATGTCCATCTTATTCGTGGATAGCTAATAATTAAGAAAACAAAGGTTGCCCTGGCTGGTGTAGCTCAGTGGATTGAGCACAGGCCTGTGAACCAAAGAAAACAAAGGTGGATTTTTTTGTGGGCTGTCAGACTCCAGATAATAAATTTCACTTTTGCTTTGGTAGCTGTTCCTCATGTGCAACTCCATCTGAAGTTGCATGATATGAAATTGGGTCTCAAATGAATTGATACCTAGAGTCAGTGAATTGTAGGAGTGGAAGAAAACAATTTTTCCTTTTCAGATCAGGATGATACACTGAACAGGTAAGACTAGACAGTTGTATCCAACTGCCAAGGTAAAGAAGGCTCCCGAGAATCAGATCACATAAAATGCCAGAATCATAGGAGGCTGCAAGGAAGCCACCCTTTGAGGTTGCTTAGTCTGACCTAGCCCCTGCCTGCAAGTGACAGTGTCGGTCCTCTGTAGGGCAGTTGGGCAACACCGATGATCTGATGATCGGGAAGGTCCACTTCCTTGCCCCTTCTGCTTCTCAGAATTCCTGCCTCTGCCAGTCAGCCTTTGTATGAGGGCCCACAAAGTAGCCGTTCCAGTTTTTTCAGTCAGCCTGTTCTTGTGCACCTTACCGGTTGTCCTGTGATAGACGGCTCTGGTTCACCTGTGCTACGTTAAAGTGTTGTGGTGCCCAGGGCCACTGATGTAGACTTCGCTCGGCTACTGCTCCCCCAGGCCGGACACCATAGTGCAGTCAGAGTTGCATCGGCCCTTCAGCACTTCGCTCATCCTGCTGCCTCCCACTGAGCTTGTGGTAACTAAAGTGTTCGGGTCTTTCCACATGAACCGCATGTAAGCCGCATATCTCCTATCCCATTCTTATACAATTGGTCACTTGTCCAGTCATGCAAAGTTTTATATTTATTTCTGTTAAAAATTGTATTTGGTTGGTTGCAACCCAGTGTTTCTCAGTGTGGTCATTACAAAAATTTGGGAAGACTGTTCCTTTACTGGAACTGTCCCTTGTGCATTACAAGATATTTAGCACCCTACGCCCTTCCCCCTAAATACCAGTAGCCACCTCTAATCACTGTGATTACCAAAATTCCACATGTAAAAACACTGTCTGGCTTGAGAACAATCATTTGAGTCTACCCTCTGTCCAGTTAAGAATGCCTTTCATTAGAACTGTTCTTTAGAGGTCTTTGGGTCCAGGGAATTTCAATCCACATGGCCCTCCTATTTTATTTATATGTACTGAAAGTAATAAGGCTTAGCAGTCCATGGTGACCCCAGCCTGAGCACAAGGCCCAACGGCAGACAGTGGAGTGGTCTTCCCCGTGCACCTGGGAAGTATTGTATTAGTTATGGCTCCAACCTTATGTGAACACTTATTTGAAACATCTTTGTCCAGGTCACTGGTAAAAGTGTTGACTGGGACAGGGTCAAGTACAGAACCCTTAGAATGCCACCGGGGCTTCCTCTGGGTCAGTGGCTAAGAAGGTAGAGCCCCACATGCCCCTGTGCACTCTCATGATTTTAATGACTTGAGTAAAAGGCTCAATGGTTTCTTTAATAAAGTTATTTCCAATATAAGCTATTCAGAGTAGCCTTTGCTTCACTGAGAGGAGAAAAGGCTTTCAACAGCAGACACATAGTGAATTTCTAACGGAATACTTACGTTCTGCTTCATTAAAAAAAGAAGAGAAAGAAAGCAACACCCAGAACAGTGAGCCTGCGTGTCCTACCCTGTCTTTGGTCATGTCTCTGGGTTTCGTCCAATCACTTGCTGGAGATGGATCATCGTCAGTCTGCTGAGCTTCAGCTGGTTGAGTTGGCTTCGCTCCACAGCTGATGACAGCTAGGCTAAGTTCAGGTCATTACGACCATTAGGGTAGATCATTTGTCGGAAAGCTAATTCATTTCTCAGCGGTCACTATTATGTTGACAAAAAGCAAAACATATCTGAACGTCGCAACGGGTCAGGGTGATCGATGTGTATGGTGATCGATGTGTGACGATGCAGGAACTAAGAAAGTTTGTGCATCCACACCACTTCATTATTCCTTCTGCCCACACTCATTTTAACTGCTGCCAGGCACTTGAGTGAGTGGCACTGAATTCCAGATACTATTTACATATTGAATGAGAGTTCCAAATGATAATTTGCATCATCTGTCTCTGACAGAACACATTCACTGTGTGCTTGTTTGAGCATGCCTTTGAAATGACTGGTAAAGGAAAGCATAAGAAGCCTCAATGTTTCAGGAAAAGGAGAGGGGTGAAGAGTTGAGATCAAAAGAGAGAAACAGAAAAAGTGAAAAGCATTTTGTGAACCTCAAATTTTGAGCAGACCAAGTAGCCCACAAATAAAAGACCTTTTGAAATTCTGAGTTCTCTGCAAACTGAAGCTTTTTATCACCAGGAAGAATTCCTCATTCAACATACACCAGGTGCTCACTTTTAAAGATGGAAAAGGTGCCTGCGTCGAGCAATCAGAGGCGCACTTACCCAGGGTGTGGGCAAATGTCTAACAGGGAATACTTTAGAATAAGTGAAGGGGTGTTTCACTTTAATTTATACACATATTCCTCCAGACTTGTAAGATAATACAAACCTGGAGCTAACCATTTTTGGAATAGTACTAATCATATTCTGATTTAGTTTTTGTGGGTATTTGCCTATCAGGTTGTCTTAAAGTAGGCCACATACCTTCACCAAATTGTTAGGGGCGAGGCATATCCAAGCATTCCATCATGCACAGGTGGGAGGTCAAGCAACTGGAAACATTGTGTGACTAGCAACTACTTATTCTAAAAGCCACAAGACCATAAGGATTTGGGGGGAGAAACAAGTAGAATCAGACCTGGAAAACAAACAACTCCATATGATATAGCCCCTTAAAAAATATCTTGATTCATGCAGCCCTGGCATGTGACGAACTTCTAGATGATGTGGAATTGGCAACCACATTCGCCTTGTTGGCCCACTGTCACTATGCATGTTCCGCTGTTCCCACTTTCTTCTTCATTCCAACCTCATGTGACATAATCCCACATTTCCACCCTCATGTCTCTCACAAGAGCTCCTTGCATTTGGTGGACTCTTACTGAATGTTTGCTAACTCATTTCCATTTCCTGGATCGCACTGCTGTGTCTCTGGCATCTTTTCTGTTCTTTTTCCATTTCAACACAGGGACCATCAGGCAGTCAGGCCATCTAATAGAAAGAACAATACAGGGTATGATATTTCTGACTCCCCACGTGAAAACACAAAAACGATAAGCATAGTAGATACCCAAGTGCCAGAAAAATAAAGAAAAATCTAGATGTGGGCAGGAAAAGACCCCTCCTCTCTGTGCCCGAGTCAGATCACTTTGTGGAGAACGCCATGCCGGATGAAGACGCGCATGCTCCAGCCTGAGGCCACGTGGGCCTTGCTCTGCCTCGCAGGACTGGCTCGGGCCCCACCACAGCATTCAGAGTCTGGTTTCCTCAAAGCCTCCTGGCCCGGAGTCTTAAGGACTTCATTCCCCTCATTCCTAATGTCCCTCTATGCTCTTTTTCTTGTTGCTGTTCCTTTTGTATAAAAATAAAAATTTGACCTTTGATAGTATGCATGCAGAGGTATGAAATGCATGAGCACAAAATGGCATTAGTTGATCTGTGATAAGCTGTCAGGTAAAGTCCAAAGGAGGGAACACACTCTATAAGTATCTCTAGATTATGTGGTTAGAACAAGCAGGGTCACCAGATACTGCGAAGAATATCCAAGACATTTTGGAATAGGAGCAGTAGGTAATACGTCTGCTGGTGTCCATATGTCTGTCTACCCAAGATTAGGCAAGGCTTTACCTTGGAGTTGTACGTCTTCACGTGCATCAGGTGGGGCGGGGGGAAGTTGAACATAAGTGAAGTCCCAAATTAAACTGGGTAATAAACACACCACTGAAAGGGAGCCTTGGAAAAATTCTGAGTTAACAAGGAGCTGCATGTGCACGGAATGCCGTGTGATACATCAATTCTCTGAAGCAACATGTTGTAAAATTTTACTGCTTTCTTGTTGTGTTTTATATCTTGTTCTCTCCAGGCTTCGTGGACTCGACCAGAGAAGCAAGAGGTATAGCTTACCTGACCACTAGCCAGTCTCTAGTTTTGAAAGCATTACAGTTTAACTCATCATTATAGTTATAACCAGACATGCTAAACTAATTAGTAATTTAGTTAGATTAAAGAATAAGTCAATAGTGGTAGATGTTACTTAGCACTAGTGTCATTTGAGGATGAGCAAGCAAGCTGTGTTGGGAGTGGATGAACAAACCCTTGTTATTTTCTAAAACTGGATCTTATTCTCTTGATGGTGCTGGTAAAATCACATCCAGGTAATTATAGAAATAAATCTCCCCAATTCACAGGCCAGTTCTTTTGAAATGGTGAAAGTTTCTGACTCTCACCTGGTCGACGAGCTTTGGAGCATAAAGTCACAGGGTCAGTGAACTGAAACCCCACTCAGTCCTTTCTTTTCCAGCTCAACTCATCTTGTTGCTCACTTACTGGATAATGATTGGTCTTGGGAAAGTGTCACTTCCCACTTTATCTCGAAGCAATGCCAATGATCTCTGGTTGGTTTCCCCAGGTTGTGAAAAGCTATGCTACTTCTGTAGAACATTAAATTTATGAGATTAGAATGATTTGGCACAAATAGTTTCATGTTTTTAAAAGGTCAGTAGCCTTTAGCCTTTGAAATTTCTCTGACTCATTGCTTCATTTTGGGTTGTATGTCACTTTGTTTGAAAATTGAAGCTAAATGTTAATCTTTAGATTTTAATTGTTACGCTTCCAAGACAGTATTTTTTACATGATTTGTGTGATTAAGTGACAGATAGTGAAACAAAAACCAGTATAGACAAGGTTCAAGGATCTAACTGATAAATACTTTTAAGAAAATAGCTTTTGTCTGTTCTCCAGATGGAACTTTGACATTGTAATGCTATATAAATGTAGACTCCAGCAAGCAATCCTGTAGGTTGTGTTATAATTAGGTAAATCTATCCTCTTAGTCTTTTTAGAAATGGTAATTATTCAAAACACATAACTCATGTGTTCAGGTCACGGCTATAAATATTTAATGCTGTTTAATATTTAAAAGTTGACTGCCTATCCCCAGGCACTGATATTAATTTTTGTACATGAACACACCGCCATCGTCAAATCTAGTTCATTATAAGCTGTCTTCGCAGTAGACCATCCTCCATGTCCTAGGGACTGTAGTTCAGTGCACATCCTCACTGAGATGCTTCTCTCCTGTGGCACAGGAATCGCTTAGTGCTGTCACAGGCTGGGTGTTTTATTGCTTCAAAGTCACGCACCCACTGGGACTGGGGAAGAGAGAGAAGGGTTAGTTAGTCAGATAATTTCTGAGCAGCTATAGAGCTCCTTCCGCCTGGCCTTGTACATCTCCCCCCTGTCATTCTGCTTTAGACCTGGCCGAAGGAGGAGCTGAGATTTATCAGGGAGCATTAAGATGACATTAAAAGAATTATTATCATAAGTGGAGATAATGGGCTTACTCCCATTAAGCAGACACAACACTCTGGTTTTTCCAGAAGTGTCCTTATCTTCACATCTCACTCCGGACATAATTGACTTTCAAATGAGTGCCACCCGTGGGGCCCAGAGGCTTCATTCCCTCCTATTTGTCTCATTCAGAGAGGAAGACCTTAAGTCCAGATGAGCTCAGAAGGCAACTTGGGTTATGGTCAATGTCATTCTGTTAGCTCTGAAAAGCCTTAGCCCTTTTCCCTACAAGAAGAAAGACAAAAGTGTTCTGATGAGAAGAATAATTATAAATGCCCTTCATACCTTGCAAAACAGGGTGGTCTTGCCGTCATGATCTTTTCTTTCTTGCCTGGAGTTCGTCTGCTTTCTCCTCCAGAGTCTGAATTATCAGCATGACTTTTGATCTGGCCTGCTTGCAAGTGGCACTCCCTGACTTTGTCCCAGTGCCAGAGTAAAAATTTCAGAGGGAGGTAGTCCAGGTGCCCTGGAGCACATCTGTGCCCCTAAGAGGGAGAACTGGCCATCTGGCAAGTAATCCCATCATCAATCCTGTCATGAGCCACTGCAAAATAAAGAATTCTTTATAGTGGGCTGCCTGCTGGTCTGTTGACATCATTAAATGAGAAAAAATTCCAGAAAGAGAAATTTAGGAAAGAGACCAGATAGAAGGGGAGAAAAAGGTATAGGTATCGGTACAACCATTTCCCGAAATTGCTGTGAACTGTGATGCGGCTTAAATGGCTGAACTGGATTAGATCTGTCAGTGACGGCACAGGGCCTCGTTTGACAGATCTGCTGAGACTGCTCACAAGGCCAGTGGTGCCTTGCTGTTGAGTTTCCCAAGCTAGCTGCTGTATGACATTGCAGCTCTGGGCTTTGGGCTTTCAAACCAGAATATCGAAATAATCTAAAGTCAGGTGTTCCTTCGTTCTTTAAAGGCCCAAGCTCATTGGGTAACAGATGCCACACACAGGCAGACCGCTCACCTGCCCCTCTCTACAGAACATTATATGCTGGAGATAAGAGTGTGCCCCAGCCTATGAAGAATAAAAGTCCTTTAGATTACCAGCGCTCTGGGAGGATCTTAACTTGGGCCACATGCCCAGCCTTTTCCTGGACCAGCAACCATTTTACCTAGAGTGTCAAGAGGGGAAAACCCTTGGAAACATTCTAGTACCCATTGCCCAGGAATCATATGCTTATGTCCTTTTTGACCAATCAGTGTAATTCCGGAGACTCAGAAAGATAATTATAATCGGGGACTAGAAAACGGTGGTGACTGTGGTACCAAGGATCCCAGACCTACCTGGGACTCTGTAGCACCACCCCTGGAGAGAGGAGCAAGTTACCCTTCCTTCCAGCTCAGCAGCCCCTGGCTTTTGTCTGAATTATTGGGCTTTTTAAAAAATAAAATCATTTTACTTTTAAGCATCCAGGAAAGTGAGGCATCTGAATAAATACAGGTTTCTTATATAATTTCTTACGTTTCGGCACATTCGGATTTCCCAGGATGTGTGCATGCACCGTGAGACTGGTAGACAGGCAGACTGCTGGGAGGGGAGGCGGGGAGGACAGCTTTCCCAGATCTCACAAGGCAGGGCTGCTTCTGCTAGAACACCTGCTGGCCGGGGTTTTGCTTCCATTTTAGACACGCCAAACAAAATCATCTCGAGAGAATTTAATTGTCCTTGATCCAAACCATCTTGGCGCACAGCTAGGCAGCTTGACATAAACTGAGTCCCAGTTTCTGCTTTGCATACAGCCCAGTTCCCATGGTGCTCTCTGCAACCTCCCCCACTATTTGGTACCTCACGTGCAACTTAGATATTGGCAGAGAGGGGAGAGAGGGTGTGAGGCTGGTCACGCACAAGTGATGGCCTGGTTTCCTAGCCCCTGTCCTGCCTTGGGCTCTGACACTCTGTGTGCCCTCTTGGCAGACTCTGGATGGGCACATGGTGGTGCGCAGCCATGCCCGTGTGTCGTCCCTGACCCTGAAGAGCATCCAGTACACGGACGCTGGAGAATACATCTGCACTGCCAGCAACACTATCGGCCAGGACTCCCAGTCCATGTACCTCGAAGTACAGTGTGAGAAATAACTGTGGGAAGACCCGGGAGGGTAGGGGCCCTGGAGGGGCTGCATGAAAGGGGAAAATAGCAGCTGGGACCCAACCTGCACCTAGTGAGCTGGGCAGTTGGCCCTAGGCCATTTCAGAGCTATGTCCCCAGATCACCTCCTCACACCGTCCCCAGGCTTCTTATAAGCCTGCATGCCCTCTGCGTTCCCATGCAGCTCACGGGATTGCCAGAACAGCCCCAACCTCTACTGCAGCGCAGCACTAGCTCTACTTCAGGGCACAGCCACCTCCCTGTGCCAGGAGACAGGATATGTAGGGCTCCATGATAGTGGCAGTCTTCCCAACAGTCATTGCCATTCATTGCAGATGCCCCCAAGCTGCAGGGCCCCGTGGCTGTGTACACTTGGGAGGGGAACCAGGTGAACATCACCTGCGAGGTATTTGCCTACCCCAGTGCCACAATCTCATGGTTCCGAGATGGTCAGCTGCTGCCC
>PVKM010049956.1:0-10825 GCA_004027735.1 Carollia perspicillata
GGGGAGCCAGTATTACAAGCTGTGCTGCCACAGCTGACCAATTACCTGCGGCCACTGGAACCTCTGTGGCCAGGAGACCAGAGTCACATTTGCAGCATTCACTGTTGTTGCCAAACTTTCTGGTGGTATGGGCTCTGCCACAGCCTGGGGAGAAGTCAGAGTCATTAGATCTCATGGCATTGCTACATTTCTTTTCCTTCACAGAGGCCATGGGGGTGGCAACTGGAGTCATAGTCCCTCTGTTCACTTTTGCTAACACTCTCCACTCACTGGGGTTCTGGACTCAGCCACCATCAACCTGGAGGACTAGTGGTGAAGCCATTGTTTCTGCTGTTCTGACAAGTTCTACTTCCCCTATGTGTTTCAATGTCTCTACTTTTAGATATACAGATGTGTGGATATCTCAGGTGTCTTAGTATGTTGAGCAAAGAAATCTCTGTTGGCTTATAGATTTCCCACTAGTTCCGACCTGGAGAAAAGTGAGCATCTCACTCCATCATAACGTTGTCATCACTCACCTCAACTTTATAAATGGGTGCACCTTTGTTAGCTTTCATTTTTTTTTTCTTTTAGGTATTCTCTGTATCCTCATTTTGTTGATTGACATGTACTGTGGTAATCCACCATCTGTGTCAACTTCCACTTCACTACCCTGGAGTGAAACTCCCTGAGGCCTATTAACTTCTTATCATTTTGAAACCCACTCATTTCTTTGTTTCAGTGCCAGATTGCCTTCCTGTGTTTCTGCTCATCATATATTTATTTTGTTTTTCACCATGCCTTTTTAATTATAATAAATTGTGCCTCTCATTTTATCTATGTCATTGAGGTAGAATAAGAATTTAAGAAGAGTGTTGACAGTGCCATTTACACTAAAATTTTGTTTACTGCTTTAATCAGGAACAAAGCATAGACTTTTATTTTTGGAAGAAAATCTAGCATCATTGTCTCATTAGACATGCTTATAAAATTGCTGTAGTTTGGACATAAAACAATACCTAGATAAATATGCTAAGTACTTTCCTTTAGTAATGTACTACTGAATGTACTATTTAATGGAATCCTTTCAAATGTTAAATGATTTTCCTTTGTGTATTCCTGTTTAAAGAAGAAATCTCATTGATTTAGAATTATCTATTCAAATGGTAATCCAAAAGCAGATATATATATACATAAATTTTCACATGCTCATCAGTGTACTAAATGTTGTGAGTTCTTAACCCATACACATGTACACATAAACACATTCCTCTCCTCATTAGACTTATGACTTATTTATCTTAAAAATGTAAATTTTATGATTTTATATAATAGGCAAATTAAGAAGATCATAATTGTGCATCACTTTGTACAGATATCAGTGAACTTAATTTTTTCTTTGTCAAAATGTCCACCATGGCTCTAGGAGCCATAAAGTATGGGCAAAATATTTATATTTCTGGACGGTATGACAGCCAAGCATAGATAGGATCATACAACTTCTGTATCATTTTGATAAACAAAGATAACATACTGCAGCAATCTCTCCTTTAAATTTTTGGTCTCTAGATCCCTTACTATATCCTTTTCCTTTTAAACCTATCAAATTCACTCCACATTCATAATCCCCCCCTCAATACTACCATGAAAATAATACAGTTATTGAAACAAGTGGCATTTCAATGAGCATAAATTTTATTTCAAATATTCTCCTTTAAGGACAACTTGCTTTCTGTGATATTCTATGAGAATATTTAATTTGTATAATGGGAAAATAAATGTTGTATCTCTTCTATTAAGGCTTATGTGGAAATATTTTTGCATGTTTTAATGTTTACTGTATATGATGTAGGCTACTACAAATGTAGCAACTCAGAGAAAACATGCCAAATATAATTTCTCAAGCTTTTAGCTTGCTTTCTTTTGTTAATATCTGTTCACAAAAGATGTAAGGGAACAGAAAACAATGTATTCAAAACATAATTCAACAGATTAGTTGAACTGTATATGAATGCGAGTACATCATGAAAAATTTTGCATCACATCAGACATCACTGTCTATTTGCAAACATAACACTTGAAATCCTGAAATAGTTCTCCATTTATGTATGATTTTCACAGTCAGGCAAAATTGAGCACGTTTAGGGGAAAAAGGAAGAAAGGTTTAGATGAGATTGGCATCACTTATACCTGGAATGATTTGATTACATTTACTCATGTATTACAACAGGTTTTATCTAAAAGTACACCAGTTTCATCTGACAGTATAAAATTATAAAAAATACAAAGTACAGACATGCCATTTATATGCAGTACACACATGCAGATCTTGTTGGTGTTACACTTCAGCAATTTGAAATGATAAATACATTGTTCTGTTGCCTTATTTCCTTTTAAGAAAGAATTATATGTGAATCCAAATTATGTCTGATAATGTTATCTATACAGTCCAAGCTAAGTTTTACAGCTCTTTGTTAGGCTTCTCCTAGTTGAATAGCTTTTTCATTGGTGTCTTACAAAATTAAATACTACACATGCTTTTTTTACTGCACTAATCAATAAATGTTGCATAGTATTATCTGCATACAAATGTGATCTCTTCTATTATTTGTATGTGCTTTTAGATACTACAATTTAGTAAATAATTGACTGAAATAAAAAAGCAAAACCTAAATATATTTGGGTTCTCTGTAGATGCAAAATATTAATATAAAATTGAATAAAAAGAGAAGAAAGCCAAATTGGTCAGATTTTTGTGGCCAGTTCACTTTATTATCCAAATGGATTGTAGCCAAATTAGCTAAATAAAATTCCAGACTAATCATAAAAATTGCAACTGATAAAAAGTACTTAATGATTTCTCCATGCAAGGTTTGATATAGTATAGGCTGGAATAAAATGAAATGAAAGCAGAAACTATTAACTAATCAAGTTGGGACAAATTCAGATGGATTCTGCAATGTAAGGTTTATGGCTCTGCACATGTACTGGAAGCTAATTCTAAATAGTCCCATGTGCAGATTTGTAAGAATTAAGGAATGTCAAAGACATCAATTTGGTAATTTTCTAAAGAAAAATGTCAATTAAATTCTAGATACCATTAAATAGGTATTACAAGCTAAAACTGTTATGGCTAATATTATATGTCAACATGGCTGAGCCTGACACCCAAATACCTGGTCAAACATAATTATAAATATTTCTGTTAAAGTGTTTTTTGGATGAGATTAATATTAAAATTGGTAAAGCAGGTTACCATCCATGATGTGGGTGGGCCTCATCCAATGAATTGAAGGTCTTAAAAGAACTCAGACCTGAAAAATAAGGAACTCTGACCATGGACTGCCTTTGGACTCAAACTGCAAGTCTTCCTTGAGTATTCATCTTGCCAGCCTGCATTTCAGACTTTGAATTGACTAAAGGTACACAATCTCATGAGCTAATCTCTTAAAATAAATCTATCAATATACATGCATACATGTGCTGTTGGTTCTATTTCTCTGGGAAACTCAAATACAGAGTTTGGTACAGGGAAGTGAGGTGCTACTGTAACAAATAAAAATATATGTGTAATGGGTAGATGCTGAAAGAACGTTGAGGTGCATGTTATAAAAAGCCTAGGCTATCTTGAAAACATGTTAGTAGGTATGTGGATGTTAAAGGTACTTCTGGCGACACTCATACAGAAATGAAGAATATGTTATTGGACATTGGATGAAAGGTAATCTTCTTTCTTAATAAAGTGGCAAAGAACTGCATCGTGTTCTAGTGTTTTGTGGAAGGTACAATTTGCAAGACATGAATTGGATGTTTAACTGAGAAGAATTTACAGTGTGTTGAAGGTTCAAACTAGTTTCTCCTTAGTGATTATGGTAAAATGTGTGAGAGAGTTACAAATTGAAGAAGGAACTGTTAAGTAAAAGGGAACCAGAACTTAACGATTTAGAAAATTTTCAGCCTATCCATTTTGGAAAAACATGAGGAAGCATGTTTTGGAAAAAACACTAAGGGTGTGCCTGCAGAATCATTTTTTTAAAATATTATTTATTTATTTATTTACTTTTAGAGACAGGGGATGGGAAGGAGAAAGAGTGGAAGAGAAACATCAATGTGTGGTTGCCTCTCGTGAGTCCCCTGCTGGGAACTGGCCTGCAACCCAGGCATGTGCCCTGACTGGGAATCGAACCATGATCGTTTGGTTCGCAGGCACGTGCTCAATCCACTGAGCTACACCAGCCAGGGCTGCAGAATCATTTGATAAAGAGATTTTGGATATGACTCACCAACTCACTCAGACAACTTTGAAGCCAAGAAGAGACATGGTATTGAATCAGCACCAGAAAAAACACTTCCAGTTTTGAGTTAAGAGGACAGAGATGAGACAACGAAGGAAGGCTGTGGACTTTTGGGATTCCACAGGATGCAATAGTAGAGTTATACAAGAATATTGTAGAATGACCCTGATATCAACAGACTTGTCACTGTCACCACAAGACCAGAGGGCACATGTCCAAGGGGCAAGACTGTCTCCTCTTCAGTTCTAGAAGGTAGGGCCACCTTTTTGTTTCGGTAGGCCAATTGCTGCTCCAGTGGACCCACAAGTAGGGGTGTCAATTTGGTAGCTCAGAAGATGGACATTGAGAAAAGGTAGATTATTCTACATCCTTAAAATTTCATGGAATTCACTCTACTAGGTTTTGGATTTGTTTGGTTCCTGTGACCATTTTTTTGTTTTTAATTTTCTCTTTTGGAAGGAAATGTCTACTTTTGCCTATGCTACCACTGTATTTTTGAAGCAGATAACTTGTCTGATTTCACAGTTCACAGTTAGAAAGGAATTTTGCTTCAGGATGTATCATAACTCCAGTCTCAAACACACTATAATTTAGATGAGATTTGGGATTTAGAGATGATCCTGGAATGGGATAAAACTCTTGGTTTGATCAGATGGCGATACATGAATTGCATGTGAGAAAGGCAAACATTTGGGGGGGCAGGGTGTGGTGTATTGTAAGTTAAATTGGTCCCCCACAATTCATTTGAAGTCCTGACCCCCAGTTCCTCAAAAGCTGACTGTTTTAAGAAAGGGCCCTCAAACAAATGATTAAATTATAAATGAAGCTATTAAGGTGTAATCTATTTCAATCTGACTGGTGTCCTTCTAAGGAGAGGGAATTTTAACACAAAGATATGCTGGATAGGCACATGCACAGAGAAGAGACCATGTAAGGACACTACAAGGAGGCAGCCATTAGCAACTATGGAAAAAAAACCTCAGGAGAAACCAAATCTACAGAAATCTTTATCTTGGACTTCTAGCTACCAGAACTGTGACAACAAAAACAAAAACAACAACAATAATAAACTTTCAGTTGTTTAAGCTTCCAAGTTTGTGGTATTTTGTTATGGCATCCCTTACTAACTACTATAATGATCCCAACATTACCAGAATAGTTTATAAATTTAGAAATTTTCAAGAATTTCTTGATTTCAGAACTTACTTCCTGGAAATGGCTGATGAGCCAGAAGCACCTCAATTTATATAAAGACTAGATTTTATTAGAGTTTTTGTAGCTGAAGCTTTTGAACATGAGTATGTACTTTAATCTGAGAGTTCTAAAATTAGCTATACTCTCTAAGAACGTGAAATAATGTAAGAAAACACCAATTTACACATTGACTGAAAAGGTAAAGTTAAAGACTTGAGTAATAGCATTCATTGTGGGACATTATAACATTATTATGGAAGGATTGGTATATTTGCAGTACACCTCCAACACTGAGACAAGCATTACCGAGGACAATAATACTCTCTAACAAAGTATTACTTGATAAAATTTATAAAGAAGTTAAAGGATGTGTTTACCATTAACTTACAGAGCTCAAGGTTTCTGAGATGCTTCACCATAAGTTTTACTTTAGAGAAGAGTGTTTCCTATTTCCTCATCCTATGAGTTACATAACTGGGCGATCTCTATATATGATGCTTTTAGTGAACACTCAGTAAAAATTATCTCTCTGTGGGATTTGCCACAAGGATTTTTACATATCTCATCAAGTTTTAAAATGATTTCAGCAGCTGATGGGGACAATGTGTAAATGAGAAATCAGATACAAAGTTGAATACTTACAAAGATCAGGTCACAGTAGTCAAAATTAAAAGAAGAAAATTACAGATAATAACTTTCTGTGAAGCACTGTAATAAGTTCAGTTAATAATTCTAATTTAGTTTTCTTAATATTCTAGAAATTCATTTCTTCTTCCTTATATTGTCATCTGCCTAGTCCATGTTTTTATCACCTCATAATTTTACTACTCCATAGTTTTATTGATTTTATAATAGTTACATCAGTGTACTTAAAGTATCTTAATACTTCCTTATTAAATTTCATATTTATCAGCAATCATGCATGGGGAATTATGTATAGGACTTAAGTTTATGTCTTTTTAAGTTCAGTTTACTCTCTGGATAAAACATGAAAGGAGGAGTAGATAGATGGTATGAGGTGAAATTAATATTTATCAAACAAGACTAATATTTGAAAAGTGAGCTATGGCATCTCACTGATGGAATTTATTAAAATAATTAAAAATACTGGGGATCAACAATCAAAGATAAATCATATTTCATGGATGATTTATAGAATCACTGATGTGTTTGAAAGAGAAAATATGGGGATTATTTTAGACTACTTGTGGAAATAAAAATATGTATTTGTGGGTTTTTTTCAGTAGGCAATTGAAATGGAACTCAGGATGCCTGGTGGTAAAAAGGGAGAATAATTCACTTGAGGGAAATAGTTGAAACAGAGTCCATAAGCTCACCAATAAAATGAGAGAAGAAGAGATTTCCTGGACTTAAAGACGCTAGCTATGCATTAGTCATATCAAGGGGGAACTGGAAGCATAGCTTGTATCTACTGTACCTAGTAGAAACACAGTAAAGGAAAAGTCACTAAAATTTTATAATGATAAAATGATTTCCAACTGTAGAGGAGGACAGACTATTGAGAACTATAAGATAAGTAGTATAAAGTGCTGTAACCTTGTCTTAAAAGAATATGTGGGATGGAGAGTCAGCTGAATTTTATAATTTAAAAATAAATGGTAAAGTCCAAGAAAACAGAAAATCTGTTTCTTGCCAGTGATTTGTTTTAAAAAGTAAGTTTTATTGAATGTAGACTCTTTAGCCTAATTTGCCAAAGTGTAAAGAAAAGTAGTTCATAGATAATGATTATAAAAAATTCTGTGTTTTTTGTATTTCTTGAGATATGGATTATATCCTTGGGCTGTAGAAAAGGAACTTTTAGTTACAAATCAAAGAAACAAAAAATGGTATTAGCTACAATTCTAAGGTCACAGTAAATCAACAGCACTTAATATTTATTTTCCTACTATTACTCATTTTTCTAGAATGTTCATCAAAAGCAAGTACATTAAAAAATCATTTTTTAGTGTTAAAGGAACACAACCTCTTTTAAAATTTTTTATAAAATCAAAAATAAAGATAAAAACTAATCAATTATTAAAACTCTTATGATTTATTAAGAGTTTTCATTTAAAATTAGCATCAATATAAATTAATGCATACCTGTGAGTGATTTTGTAGCAAGACTTTAAGGATTTGGGTAGTCTCGACTTATGTGAATAGTAAATGGATAAGGTCCTTGACTAGACAGAAAAGTAAAACTATCAGTTGTGGCTAATATTACTTTTTTATTACCCTCAACTATGGAATAAATAAGTTGTAATTTGTTCAGATATAAATATATGAATACAGATAAATGAAATCATGTAAAATAATAACATAGGAATTTTGGTGTGTTAAATTTAATATACATAAATGATTTTTAAATTTATTTTAAGTTATTTTGTCAATTATTTTTGGCGAGCAAATATAAAAATCTTTAATAATTTATGAAACCATTCGTTTTAAAAACTTTCATAGTTATTTAATTTGCATTATTAAGCATTTGTTTCATGGTATAGTTGTTACTGAATTCTGAAAACTCTAATGGATCTTCTCAGCCTTATTCACATGAAATCATCTTGTGCTGAAAGCCTAATAATATTGAAGAAAAGCTTTTAAAATAGTATTAGTTTTCCATAATACATCATGCAGGTGCATGATAATCAGTAGCTCTACATAACAATTTTTGATGTGATATTTTCTCTTCACACCTTTTTCAAGCTGCTGCATCATCAAAACATTGTTTTCTTGTGAGTTTCAAAAAAAGAGAGTGAAAAAAATTCTTGTGACTTTCTCTGCAATTGGCTGAGATTTTCATGCCTTTCATTCAGGTCTCCATTAGTGTAAAGTGGTTTTAGCTAGCTGTACTCAAGCATTTCTGTCAATTACCCACTTTCATCTTGTTGTTATCATAAAGGCCATTTCTGTCCTAAAATGGTCAATTAAGTTCATGAAAATAAATGATGAGGGATATAGAGTTTGTTAGCGGTATGTCTGGAGTGCACTGGTCTTGGGGAAAAACATTTTAGAGGATTTCTTAATGAATAGAAATAGCTTTTATCAGACTGGATGTTTGTTCCCATTTCTTTTTTCTCTGCCCACAATTCACAGTTAACAACGCAGTAATTGAGTATTTGAAAGCTCTTAAAATATCTACTGTATACTTAAAGTAGGTTCCCATGTTTTCACTTAACTATTCCATTTGTATAAAGTACATTTTAGAATCATTTGGGGTAGCGGGTTTTACTTGGAAAGCATCAGAAAAAGGTTCATTTTATTTAACCTGGAAAAATGGGATAGAAAAAGGCATTTGGAGAAAATTCATCAGATATGATTTACTCTAAATATACAGAAATGTTACACAAAATAATGTAAAACTTAAAATAGAAAAAAAAAGATAATGGTCAGCAGACTTCTCATTTACATAATAATGTAAAAATGGGCTACTCTAAGCAAGAGCGCTGGGTTGAATAATGAAGCATTCATTAGCTTATAATTTAATTCCTGATTTTGTTCTTAAAACAAATAAATATATTTACTGTTTGTCATACCATATTAGGCCCAATGTATATTCTAGTACTGATAGGCAAACTGTGTACATCAAATCTGGTTTGAGTGTACCTTCCAGTGTACCCTGGAAAATACATGCTACAAATGTGAAATTTGACTGATGTTTTTCTGGATTAAGAATAAGTGTCTCTATGTTACACTAATATTCAACAAAGGGGACTGAAGCATAAAATGGAGTAAAAATATTCTCCTCAATAAATGGTGTTGGGCGATCTGGACAGCTACATGGCAAATAATGAAACTCAACCACCAACTTACACTATACACAAAAATAAACTAAAGATGGATAAAAGACTTAACTATCCTAGGGGAGAACATAGGCAGGGCAATCTCAGATACTCCATGTGGCAATATTTTCACTGATATATCTCCTAGAACAAGGGACATAAGGGAAAGAATAAACAAATGGGTGTTCATCAAAATAAAAAGCTTCTGTATGGCTAAAGAAAACATCAGCAAAATGAAACAGGAACCAAACATATGGGAAAACAAACTTGCAATGATACCCTAGACAAGGATTTGATCTCCAAAACATATAAAGAACTCACACAAGTCCACTCCAGGAAGACAAACAACCCAATTAAAAAATGAGCAAATGACCTGAACAGACACTTCTCCAAGGAGGATACACAGAGGGTCCATAGACATGTGAGAGGACACTCAGTATCATTAGCTGTCAGAGAGATGGATATTAAAACCACAATTAGATACCACTTCCCACTGGTCAGAATGGCCATCATAAACAAAGCAACAAACAAGTGCTGGCAAGGTTTTGGAGAAAAGGGAACCCTGGTGCACTGTTGGTGGGAATGCAGACTGCTGCAGCCACTATGGAAAACAGGATGGAATTTCCTCAAAACTAAAAATGGAACTGCCTTTTGATCCAGCAATTATGCTGCTGAGACTATACCTTAAGAATCCTGAGACTTCCGGCCAAGATGGAGGCATAGGTGGAAACACTGTACCTCCTCTCACAACCAAGATTAAGGACAACAAATATTTATAAACAATAACACAACCAGAACACAGAAAATTGAATTACGGAAGTCGACAACCAATCAACCCAACCGGTAAGAGGGGCGGAGTCGCGCAGGGAGGAGACGGGAGGAGACGAGCAGAGCACGCAAGGCACACAGGGCAGTTGGCCAACTGTGGACACATATTCGCGTGCAGATAAACTATGCAAGAGCGAGCAGTGAGATGCACCGCACAGCCCAGGGCCCCAGCGACGGGAAATAAAGCCTAAAAACACTGATTGAAAAGGTGCTGGGAGAGGCTCCCAGCCTCACAGGAGAGGTTGCCGAGGAGACCCGCGGGTCCTGGAGTGTGCGTAGGCCCTCCCACCTAGGAAACAACGCCGGGGGGCCCAGTTTGCTTATGGGAGGCAGCAGACGGGACGCCAGAGAGCGCGAACGGGCGCCATTGTTCCCTCTCTGACCCCGCCCCCACAGACAACGTCACAACTTGGCGACTAGGCAGGCTGCCCAGCCCTGGTGAACACCTACGGCTCCGCCCCTTATATGCAACAAGCGCCACCTGACCAAAAATGATTCAAACAGAAGAAAAGCTCAGAGTCCCAGAGCCAATACTTTTAAGCAAGCAAGAAATAGCCGACCTAACAGATGCACAGTTCAAAGCACTGCTAATCAGGATGCTCACAGAATTGGTTGATTTTGGTCGCAAATTAGATGAAAAAATGAAGGCATTCATAAGTGAAATGATGGAAAATGCAGAGGGAACCAGTAGTGAGGGGAAGAAAACTGGGACTCAAATCAATGGAGTGGACCAGAAGGAAGAAACAAACA
>PVKM010049957.1:0-10830 GCA_004027735.1 Carollia perspicillata
TTTTTCAGACTATAAGATGCACTCCCCCCCACAAATCTGAAAGGAATAATACTTGTTAATGCTGCTGTTGAGTTCTGTTTACATTTACATTGGTGAAATGTTATGTTATTTATGTTATTAAATATTTTACCACATTTTTTGCTCCCCAAAATTTCCCCCTATTTTCCTCTTCTAAAACCTATTTGTGTCTAATGATCTAAAAAATACAGGTAATGATGATTCAAGTAAAGTTTAACAACAAAAATCCCATTGCAGAATAACTGGGATGCTTTTGGTTTACATATTTGTATGTGGAAGTAAATGGGCATGCAATGTCTCACCACTGGGGGTGGGAGCTACTTTTTGACCCGCCTATTCCCCGCCCCCCACTCTGTAATTATTGGCAATGACACTAAAGACCAACAATTAGTCTGACCTCCTTTGAGCAGGTCAAGGGTCATGATAGATAATAGACTCTCTTCAGACTATGTCCTGGCTGTGGTAGACAGAACAAATGGCCACGCTGAAATATCCCATCCTAATCTCTGGGACCTGTGACTGTGTTACTTTACACGGTAAGAGGGACTTTGCTGCATGATTAAATTAAAGGTATTGACATGGAGATGATCCCAGATTAGCGGGGCGGGCCCAGTGTCCTCACGGGGGTCAAGACGCGGAATGGAGGAAGGTCAGAAATGAGAGCAAGATGTACAGATGGAAGCAGAGGACAGAGAGGAGAGAAGGTGCTGCACTGTGTCTTTGAAGATGGGTGGAGGGGTCGCAGGAATGTGAATGGCAGCCTCCAGGCGCTGGAAAAGGCAAGGACACAGATTCTGCCCAAGAGCTCCCAGAAACAATGCAGCCTTAGGGACTCATCTCCAGGGACTGGGCGAATGGAAATGGCGTGCTACCGAAAAGACACAATGACAGGAACACATTTGTGGGGTTCCCGTCCAAAACACATACCATGAATCTGGTCTTGAAGAAACATAAGGCAAACCTAAACAGAGGGACAAACTATTGGAAAACTGGCCTGTATTTCACACGTCCGAGCCGTGAAAGATAAAATCGTAACAGGAATAGTTTCAGTTTAATGGAGATGAGGGCAGACGCATGGTCCTGGACTGGATCCTTCAGTAGTGCAAATTTTTATTCCTCTTTTGCCACGAAAGACATTATTAGGACACTTGATGAAAAGTAAATAAGGCTTATAAATTACGAAAGAGTTGACTGTCAATATGACTTTTCTAGATTTTAATAACTGTACTATAGTTATTTATGTAAGAGAACGTCCTTGTTTTCTGATAGCAAAGCACTCAAGTCTTTAACATCTGTAACTTTCTCCCAGACAATCCAGGGGGACACATGCACTCTCTCTCTCACACGCACACACACTCCTACATATGCTCACAGAGTGACAAATAAGTGTGTTAAAACATTAACATTTGGGGAATCTGAATCAAGAGTATATGTGGATTATTTGTGCTATTATTGAAACTTCACCAAAAGTTTGAAATTATTTCAAAATAAAAAAATTAACAGAGAGATAAGGAATCATATAGACAAGGTAGAATATCCACTCAAAAGAAGATGTAGACATAATTTAAGAAGAAAGAGGGTCACATTATTCCTAGTTTTCCTGCAGAGGGCTAGGACTTTGAGGGAATAAAACATTAAGGACATTTTTATTCATTGAATTTTTAAGTTTTAGAATATTTGACGTAGAATTATTTTGATTAAGGAGGGGTTGATTCTGTCATCAATGGTGGGAAGGGGGATGTTTAGACGCTGTAACTGGGGAGATCAAGCAAAGCCTCTTTGATCTGAGCCCCAAAAGATGAGCAGACATCTTGCCCAGACCTGGGGTAGCGGGGAACTGAAAGAGTCAACGGCCCCTTTGCCTGAGATCTGGCTGCGCTCGAGACTCTGCAGGAAGACCGCTGAGGTTGGAAGACCTGTTGCTATTCCTAATTCTAATAGCTTGACTTGGAGCAAGTCAGTTTACTGCTTGCGATGTTGCTTTCCACATCTCTAGTGTAGCCCAGTCTGTCGGCACGTTGTAGCCCCTGGTAAATATATATTGACTGAATGAGGGGATGAAGAAATCAGTCTGAAAGATGAAGGCAAGATAGGATTATCCCTAAAGACTCTTAGAGTTCTAAAATTTTATGATTTATTTAATATTTATTGAATGCTTACAGAATGCCTGCCATGGTGTTCAATGTTTGAAGTTGGAGGAAGACGGCATGAAAAACGCATGTTCTTCCTTTTGCCATGTTTACAATCCAGCGAAGCAGACATCCAGAAAAATTTGGCAATAAAACAAACTTATCCAGGAGTCAATTTCTCTTCTCTGCTTTTAATAGATACATTTGTCCTCCTGGCGGAAGGTAGTTTAGATCCATTATTCTAAATTTGAACATGTGCACAGGGCAATTGGAAGCAAAATGTCCTTTTACCTGCCTCTGTAGGTGAGGAGATCAAGTTTTACATTACTTCAACACAGGCAAACTTTTTAGCTGAGCCAGTAGCAGAGTTGGTCCCTGCAGGAAAGAATCATCTCTGCAGTGAGAGAGCATTCAGTTCTTTTCTCATCAGGCCTGTAAGATGCTATAATAATAATTACCTATAGAATGGTACTCTGTTGCAGGCACTGAGCTTGGCTTTCATATCTATTACAATCCCCTCAACCATGCTGCAAGACGGATATTATTATTATTGTTGTTGTTATGTAGAAAATGAGAAAAATTTAAGACATTAAGATTCTTGTCTAAGGTTCAGAGGAAGTGAGAAGCAGATCCAGGATTCCAGCCCATATTTTTCTGATGCCGCAACGCATACCCTTTCCATTGCCTGGTGCTTCCTAGGTCATCTCAAATGTCCCTTCTGGCCCTGACCCCTTATTACTCAATGATTCTGTTGTTTTCACACTAGTTCTATCATAGTCTGCCTGCCTCAGCAGGTATGAGCATGTGCTAGGGGCTAGGGAAGTGTGTTGACCAGTACGCGCTGTAATCTCAGATGAATCGTTTACTCCTGTTCGGAGAGCACGTCAGTCTTACAGTGCAGAGTGCAGCGTTGTGTTGGTTAAAGGGAAAGCTGAGCTGCGACAGCACAGAGGCCCAGTCATAGGAGGTCTGTCTAGAAAGTATCCAGCTACGCAATGTGAAAAATAGAGACATTTATTGAAGAAGACACCAGATACGAGAAACAGTTTACACAGGACAGTGACACCTCAGTCTCCTTCACAGAAGGCACCTTAGGACCTCACACAGTTCTCCCAGTGTCGTTAGCAACTGCAGCACCGTGTTCCTTCTGGTAGCAGAAGCCACGGAAAAAACTTTGCCATGACATGTTTCCATGCCAAGATCCTGTGTCAAAATCTTGGATGCAGTAGTCTTTGGAATCCCCACATCAGCTTCTAGTTATCACACTGTCAGTCGCTGGTCTTTGTTGGTTGCAGCCAGTACACATTCAACATTCTCAAGTGTTCTTGTTGCAGGCCTTCCAGAATGTGGATCCCTTTCAACAGATTCTCGGCCATCTTTGAAGCATTTGTGCCACACTTTGATTTGCGCTACACGCATTGCATCACCCCTGAAAGCCTTCTGAATCATCTGAATAGTTTCTGCAGAGGAATGTTCAACCTTAATGCAAAATTTGATGCAGATTCATTGCTGTACTCACTCAGTCATTTTGAATATGACAGCCACACAGTGAGTACACATGCTCACTCAATGGTGTCTACCACCCCCACTGACTAGTACAGTGAAGTCATCATTGTTCACACATGCTCATTGTAGTCCACAGTCCTTGGCTGCCAGGTTACATCTATGTCTCACAGACCATTCTCTACCTTAACAATAGCTGGACTTTTTTCTGGACAGACCTGATACAGCCGCTTAAGGAACAAAGACCAAATCTAAACATTCGGAATGGATAGGTGGGCCTGTTTGCTCTGTGTAGTCACTCGGGGTTCCTTCCGGCTTGTTTCTCCCAGCTCTTAGCGCACCGTCTTCTTCGTCGTGGTGGAAGCTGGTTTGCAGGCACGTCTACGTTCTAGCACATGAGACGTGGTCAGAAAGGGGTGGAGCACATGTCTAGTGTGGAAATGGCACATATCACTTCCCACTTGCATTCCTGGTGGGGAGAACTTACTCACATGACTGTGCTTAGCTCCCAAGGAGGGCATTCAGGGGTGGGGAGCTGGCTATGTGCTCAGCCAAAGCTCTGTCACTGTGCAGAGGGGTGGAATCCATTCTGGAGGACAGCTATAAAGCTTTGCCGGGAGAACCCTCTGTAACTCTCTATCATAATGTTTGTAGCACAGTCTTATTTATTGGGCTTCCCTCACTGGCCTGTGAGCTCCTTGGGGTCCAGGGTCTGTGCTTTCACTTCTGGATCTCCAGTGTCTCGCTCACTGGCCCTCACGGATGAAGCACTCACTACGTTTCTGATGGAGAATGACCGAGGCAAGTTCAAGTGCATGTGTAGGGGAGCAGGACAAGGGCAAAAATTAGTGATCCTTTCATAGTTCAGAAAGCAAAGTTGAGCTTACCTAGGGCACTGCACACTAAGTGTGCATAAGACATTTGGTGAAAAGCTTTGCTGTGAAAAGAATGAACTAATTCAGCTGTAAAAAAAAGGCAAAGCAAAATTCAAATGTGACACTCTACAGTTCAACTCTAAAGAAACAATTGCCTGATTGTCACCAGGTGACCTCACTTTTCTCCGCAGTCATCAGCATGAGTAGATATAAAACAGGTGAACCTGTACATTTGCACAACTTTTAAACAGAGGTAGAGGTGGTAAAAGTGGTTTTGGAGCAGAGGGGAGGAGCTGCTGCTGTGAAACCTGCTTTTCCAGCCGCACAGTGAGATCAGAGCAGGGGCCCAGGACCTTTGTTCTTTTGCAGACCCCCACTCTCCACGCCCTATAAAAGGAGAGTTTCCATCTGGCCTAAGTCAGCAGAACCAAGCAGAGCTGCCCGTCCGGGGCTCCTGGAGACAACAACAGATGGCAAATAGGCAAAGCAAATTAATCAAGCCACCAAATGCTCTCAGATTTGGTTTTCAAATTCACCAGGCGGTTATTCACGGCCACTGTTGTTATGTGCATCATATTTATTTGACAGCATTGTCCAGCCCTTACATTCCCTTCACTGGCTCTGGCTCCAGAATATGTGGAGTGTATTTTAATCAGCACTTCTTAAAAATTCAAGGCAGTTCTGAGGCTAAAAAAAACCCCAACAGTCTGCCAGCAATTTATGCACAAAGGCTATCCCTGGGGCCCATTTCAGCATTCTAATGTAGCCTAAAGGATCAAGGCTTCAGCTCAGTCTTTTTGAAATATAGGTTCAAAAAAGTTCCTTGGATGTGTTACCAGACGTCCTTTGGGGATTCTTGACCATCTATCTGGAAGAGTCAGCCACGGCTTTTAAGATCTCATCTCTCCTTCTTATCTCTTCCAAGAGTACTCGTGAGGACCTAGCTTAGGATAGGACAGACGACACAACAGTCTAACCACCCATCTGTCTCCCCTGCTCGTAGTACTGACTCCTCTACACAAAAGGCTTCTGGCAGTGCGTAGGCAGCCAAATGTCAACATGGCATCTAACGCCAAAGAAAGCACTAGTCTGCATGGATACGGGCCAGCAACATGTAGGGTGTGGGCTCTTCTCACACAACACCTGGGTCACTTCTATAGGGTGTTGGGTCACTTCTATAGGGTGTTTTTAACATGAAAAAAAAACCAACAGCAAAAAACCCCAGCTGCCTTGGAAGAACTATCAAGACAATTTGGTTATAGGCAGGGAGATAAGGAGGATGGGTAAAATCAAGGTACCAGGCCAGGCATGGTTAGCATGTACATGTCCCCAAGGGCCACGGAAATGTCCCAAAGACGTCTTAACGTACATGTAGATGCAGTGACCTCAAGGCAGTGTGGCATACTGGGCGGAGAGTCAGACAATGTAGGTTCTGGTACTGTCTCTGCCGGTGCCTCCTGTCTTCATGAGCACAGAGAAGGACGAGGAGGATGACCGCAGGCAGGGTCAGCCGTGGGAACCCAGGCCTTCCCTAATCGCAGGGTGTCCTGGGCCCCGGCTGGGCTGCACGGACCTTCATCGGGATTTTTGGCTTGCTGCTGAGAGAGTGAAAACCAGGAAAATGACTGCTATGATACCTTCGAATCAGGGTTAGTCTTGAGATAAATCGTAATAAATTAGTTTCTTTATATACCACTTTTCAGTTTCTAAAGTGCTTTTAAGCCTGACTCTCTGGGGGGAGCCAATGGAGATTATTAATTCATTTTGGAGATACTGTTGTATTGAACCTGCTAGCAAAGGGTGGAGACTGGTCAGAACTAGTGATGTGACTGACTGGGCCAAAGCTCTCCTCGTCTGCCTCAGGTTGTATCCTTCAACACTGCCAACACATGAAAAGTACCTACCCGTTAGGGTACCTACCAGGTCAGTGGTCACATGAAATTGGTTAGTTATCACTGAAGGAATAGTAAAATCCTGGGAAACTCAGGTCATAGGAGACATTTTGTTAAAGGGGAGGGTGGAGGGAAAGGCCTAGAATAGATGCTCACACAGCTCTCACATGGGCGCAGTAAGTCCAGGTTGTGCTTTAAGGGATACCCAGGGCAGCGTGAGTTCCTAATACATCTTCAGGGCTGAGGCTAGGAGAGGGATATGATTTGAGATATGGGGGCAGGGGGGGAGGGGGGAGTAAGTCCACAAAGCAGGTGGTGTTTTTACACATTAGGCTATTCCTTGTTTTCATCTAAGGTAGGCCCTGTCTGGAATACCATGTTTAGCTCAAAGAAGGAAAACAATGAATACTTGGAAGAGAGATTCTCAAATGTTAATGTAGATAAGATGACCTCCATTGCTTATTCATACTCCAAGGCTCTGGCCCCAGGGTTTTGACTGTGTAGGTCCAGGATGTTGCCTAGGAACCTACATTTACAAATGATCATGCCAGGTGATTCTAGATTCTTCATCCAAAAGATGAACAAGGGACATTTTTCATAATACTTGAATGGTATTACGGTCTTCCCTTAACTGTGGTTGTTTCGTGCATCACGTTTTGTTGCCACGAGGAGTGAGCAATGCTGGCTGGATCTGGAGGCAATGGGCGGGTGCTTCATGGTAAGTATATCTGCTGCTACTGAAGAGAGGCCTCTGCACAGTCCCAAGCAGAGTCCTTGTGTGGGATTATGGGGACCTTCTTCTGCATTTTCTCAACCAAGATACAGCTCAGCTAACCTGTCTCTCTTCCTGCCTCTGAGGCAGATGATGCAGATTACTTAGGGAGCTTCATGGTGTGACTAGAAGGGAGTGAAAGGTAGAGAGTAAACAGAGAAATTGAGCAGAAACCCCGGTCTCCAACACATCCATCAGAGAGTGGAAAGAGCTGGCAGACTTTGAGTAATGGGGCCATAATTCCATCCCAGGGTTCTGGCAAAAGCATAAGCCACTTGAATTCTTCCTGGTTAGTTTATGAACACTTTACCCTCCCAACCCCCATGATGCCGCCTGCCTTCAAAGATTAATAGCTCTGTAAATTACAGTTGCATTAAAATATATGTATTATATCTTAATATGAGGCCTTCATATGGGTATGAAATTGCCTTCAACTTACATCTTCCTGGTGACATGTTTGGCTCTGTGCACTAATGCAGTTGCAGTTTTGCAAAATGGAAACTTCCGGACTGATGTAAGCTCCACAAAGACTGTGGGTCTTGGGTCAGACCATCCTGGGCAGCCGAACAGCAAACAAAATGCATGAAGGAAAAAAGAGATGGATGTTGGAGGATACCCAGCAGAGAAATGTGGTTAAAGTAGAAAATTTGAGACTGTGTGTGTGTGTGTGTGTCTGTGTGTGTGTGTTTGAGATCGAAAGAGAGGGAGATCCTGAATGCACAAGGTATTTTCAAGCCAATGTACTTCTGAAGATTTGTACCCGTGAAGGTAGATTTGAAGAAATGTACCACTGAAGATTTCTTGTGCATGGATGTGATATGACGAAAATTACATTCAGGGTAGGCTCGTTGCTCAGATTGGCAGGCTGGTTGGAGCAGGGCCATGAGGAGAACAAGAAGTCGTATTTTGAGGCCACGTTTGTATAAGGAGCATTGCTTTTGGTTGCTCAGTCTGTGTGCATTTGGGGTGGCCTGCAAGGAGCTGGTGGACGTGATGGTCAAGGTGCTCTGCTGCGCAGAGAGCAGAGAAGCCCACTTTGCCTTCCTGCCTCCTGATTCTCTGGGAACTTGTGCTCATGTTCAGACTCCTTTCTTGGTTTTCATACAAACATATTACACCCATGTAATGGGCAGTGAAAGCCACATCTCCTGATTTCCAGTTCGGTACCTGCTAGGCTCTCCTGATGTCACGGTATTACTCCTGAAGGTGATATGTAAGTCTTTAATTATTCATTGAAATTGCATTATCTGAATTCCTTAAATCAGAGTTTAGATCCTCTCCTGAGACAGAAGTTTTGCATCGGTTTTTGCCCTCACTCTGGGCTGTTAAATTGTATTGTGGAAGGCTCTGGAAGGCATGGGGTAGAGGAGAAGTAAAGGGGAAGAAAAAGAAAGAAGACGAATGGGAGGAGAAAAAGAATAACAGGGGCAAGGAGGACAGAGGGTATAGAAGCAGTTAAAAACCTGTTAAAATAGGATGGTGGCCAAAGGGCGCAGGTGGCTGCAAATATCTGCCGGTAGACGTAGAAGCAGAGTAAGAGCAGCTCCTCACCTTCACCACGTGGGGGCAGACTTTACTTGGGAGAGAGCGCAGCAATTTATGGAGGATGCTGAGTGAAACAATCCTCCCGGTGCCGAGGACCCAGTATTGACCTAATCATTCACGCCCTGCAGCCTTTCTGGTCCTTCACTAGCTAGAGCTCCTATATCTGGGCTCAATGCCTGTGTGAATTAAAGAAAAAAAAACCCCGACTTCGCTCAAACTCAGATTTTCACATAATGTGCAGTACCGAATTACAGGTAAATGGATACTATAAAACAGCAAAACGCTTTGACATGTGACTTTACTATTTAAAATGTACCATCACCCAAGTTTTTATGCAGGACTCTTTTTTCTGTGTGTTGTTCTCTTTACTGCCGGGCTAATGTATGGATGTTATGTGTACATTATTGTTCTAGGCATGTCAAACGGTTGGAATGTGCCCTTAATTTCTTCCAGCTCCTTCTCAATCTTTGCTTCTGTTTCAATGCACGGTGATGGCGTGTGTGTGAGAATGTATATGTCACTCTCCCAAAAAGTAATAATTCATAAACTCTGAGCCTTTGTGTTAAAGGAGTACTTTTATTTGGAGAATGGTTGAAAACAACCAAATTACTGCTGCTAGCTCTGTGGTGCTTAGAAAGCAGTGTCGCTTGCATCTGATTGCTTCCGAACATAATGCGACTACCACCATGATAGCAGAGGGAGGCCTGAGCTGAGATATTAAAGGGGAACTGCTTCCTCCACCCCGAAGGTAAGTGTTATCCCAGATAAACCATTGCAATGTCCAGGCTGTTTTCCCTCTCCTAGAACTTGCCCTTTTTTGAACCATATAGATCAAGTTAATTCCAGCAAGTCCATTTCCAAAATAGACTTTCTAAGTAGCCTATTAAAACCAGAATCTCTTAAAAATAAAATAAAATAAAATAATTTTCTTCGAAATGGTGATTGGGCCTCTGAGATAAAGAATCCCATTTGCAAGTTTAAAAGGAATAATAAGAACTTTCTACTGGTTGAGAAAGGGCTAAGGAAAATGCAACTTTGCTCTTCTTAATTTTTTTAAAATAAGGAACAGCACATCGATCAAACAATTGTGGGGAGTTTGGCTCCATTAGCATCGTGCTTTTCAATATGCTTAGTTAGTAATAAAACTCAGCGAGTGTTCGAGGTGACAGTTTTACTCCAATTGTTAAATTTGGTGGCACAAGAAGAAATGAGGCAAAAGTGCTATAGCAAGGTCCTGGGTCCCCCCATCTCTGCATCCCCAAGTATAATGGGAGGAGCATTACCTCCATTTAAGGCTTATATAACTTTTATAAAACTCCATCGCATTCATCTGGCCAACGGCCCCTTGAACATTTATAATTCTTTGTGGCGACTAGAGAGGATTATCTTTGGAGGTGGTTTCCATTCTCTTCTCTCTATTTTGCAAGCTGTGTGCCCGTGTTATGATGCCCTTGTGAAGAAAAAATATGTGATGCCTTCTACGACGATTTCTTGTTCTTACAAAACAGAAGTGACTACAAAGAATGATCTACTCTTGGTCTCTGTCTTTGCAACAGTGGAAAGCTGGGCAAGGATCGAACATCCTCTCCAATTTGGCCATCACCTCCTTGGTTTAGTAGTGTTTTTAAATGAAATCTATGACACAGCCTTCATCGGGGTTATTAATTTGTACCTTGCAGAAACGTGATTCAAAATTTTCTAGCATGCAGACCCAGGAAAAAAGTCTTATAATGAAGAAATAAAATGACATCTGGATTTTTCTCTGAAACCTAATGTTATCTTTTATGTGAAAATTGAAGGTTTTGATTCAAATTTTGGGATCCCCTTTTGGGTTAGTTGGTGTTGGCAGAGAAGGTCTGACGTATACAGAAGGGCTGACTAAACTCGTGAGGTCTGTTTTTTTTTTTTCTGCAAACCAGTGTAGCGCAGAGAGTTTGGCTTCCTCTTATTTGGCTCCATTCCCTGAGAGCCTCGTTTATTTTTAGTACCTAATTTTATTGTGCATTCTACTAACCTTCAAATCTTGATGCAATTTTAGATAAAAGTAAACCAAAGGTAATTACTTAGGGAATACGCAGGCCATATCTACATATGAG
>PVKM010049958.1:0-10827 GCA_004027735.1 Carollia perspicillata
TAAGTAACTTTTTGATTAGCTAATATAAATATTAATATGTAATTTTCCAAGTGTTATGTAAGGGGGAATATTCATTAAATTATTTTTATGACTTCTAGATTTACCTAATCATCTTCATTCCTTTTAGGTTTCTTTAAAAACTTAAATTAACATTAGCATGTGGTTCATTACTAATATTTTTAAATTTCTTAATTATGAACTATAAGCATACAGAGCATATTACTAACATTTTAAAATTCCTTAATTATGGACTACCGAGCATATTATCCATTCAAACAAAAATCTGAAGTTTTCATTAGTGGGAATATAGAAAAGATAAAAGTTATAAGTACAAATAATTTAAATGATTCTGTTTATTCACATACATCCTTAGTAAAACAATGTTTAAATGTGAAAAGATATAAAATGAGGACTTTTTTGTTTGAGACTGCATTTTCAGCTACAGTATATTGTGCTTCAGATCCTTCCATGGAGAAATTAAAAATAAATTTAATTTAATAGTGATATCCTTTGCAATGATTTATTTTCCGTCAAAGTTATCACGCTGCGCATATACTACACCACTTAATATAACGCAGATTGAAACAATATAGAAAATAACACCGCGATCAAAACACACCACAGAAAACATTATAGAAGTATTTTATCTTTAGTGAAGTATTGATTTGAAGTCCGGGCCACACAAGTACTTTTTAAAATTAGTCACAATTAAAGAATAAAAATTTTACTGTAAAATCAAAGTAAATGCCAAAACTGCTTACAAATCTTGTTGTAATGCTGGAGCCTTACTTACAGATTGCGTATTCTAGGACAAAAGTTATCCCTAAGGAAGAGCTTTGTTTGTTTAATTTTCCAATCACAGAAAACGCAGAATAGGGCGTTCCATTCACAGGGACAAGGAAAAGGTACACAGGAACACAAGAAGTGCGGAGTCGACTCTGCCTGGACAGGTACAACTGACCTACAAGTAATAACTCCCACTTTTGTTTGAATTGGAATTTTTTAAATGCTCAATATGCTACTACCCTCAAGGGAGAAAGACAAATGAAAAACTCACTTGGACTAGAAATATCAGCTCAGAGACACAGCAGAGCTGAAAAAAAAATCTGTTCTGTTTTAATCTTCAGAAAAACAAATGGGCAGAAGTTTGTTTCAACATTCGCCCCTTTCTGAGCCCAAATTCATCGCCGGGGTTGTAAGGCAACAGACATCTTCTCTTTTTCCTAGAATGTCTGGTTATTTTCAAGAGCTTTCTAATTGTTTTGGAATATTTCTTGAAGTATTAGTGAGCCTGAAGAGGGTTAACGTTTCAGCTATTTTGAGTGGGTCAAGTTACTCTCCAACTACTATTAATGCCCTGTTTTGTGACAAAAGAGGCAAAATATGCTTGCTTATCCTACAGCTTTTATTCCTTTATGATATCACGGTGAGGCACTTTTCCATATCTATTTAAATTACCAGATTAGTTACTATTTGCAATATTCTTGCGTATTGTATTGCTCTCATTACACAAAATGCAACAGAAAAAAATACATTTTCAACTGTTCATTTCATTTTTGCTTATAAATACAGAAAAATAGAATGACACCGTTCAGGATGCTTTTTGTTACTTTTGTTCTTCAGAGGAAGAAAAGTCCCAGATTTGTTCTTTAAGAACTATAGGACTGACAGCTTTCTGTAGCTAGAAATTTTTGTGAATTCTGAAATAAAACTTACAGCTGTCTTCTCCTGGTTTTTATAATTATTTTAAATGACAAGCCCTGTGCCAGCTTTTTTCAAAAAAGCGCTATTAAAAGAATTGTCCCTTGCCAATTTTTCCACCTACATGTTGACAAATTTCAAAGTCTCCAATGGAAGTATTAGCATAGATATTACACTTTAAAAGAGAATTTGCTAGGCAGAATAAACAATAAATATACCTTTCCATAGGTTCACTTTTATAATTACCAAAGTAACACATCCCAATATTCACATATCTGCACGGGCTTCATACAAACCCCTTAAACCACTTCCTACATTTCTCGTTGTAAATTACATCAAAGGAGATTCAATCCTGTCCTATATCACTCTCCTCCACACGTACCGGTCGGCGTGGAGTCCAAGCACAGGGAGACGACTGCAGGGAGACTGTGGTCTACCAGGCCGAATGCCAGCACACAAGCCAAGTGCTGGGCACAGTGGGGTGCTGGGGTTGCTCTGGGGGACGGACGGTGCTTGTCTTTGGAAAGGTCCAAGGTAGCAAAAGGACGCCTCCCCTCCTCACATGGATAAGGCGCCCACAATTCTAATCATAAAATATTAATTCAAGAGGACATACTCTGTTCCAACAGAGGAAGAGCTTTTTTTTTTTTTTTTTTTTTATCCCGGGGAAAGCAGGGACCACAGATTCACTTCTACCTACTGTTCAGAGGTGCTTCAGACTCTGACTGAGGAGCACGGCCACGACCCAGCCGATGCGTCTTCCCGCATGAGGCCAGTCTGAAGAAGACTTATCACAAGAATTCTGGCAAGCGTAACTAATAATTGAAGAAATGACGGAATGATGAACATCTATTGATTAGGAGCCTTATCTTCAAAGATAAGTAACCTTGTAAGATACTTCCTAATGATCTTCTAACATAATTGGAGTGTTTTTTAAGTCTCTTGATAAAATTTATGATTATAAAATTGTAAGTTATAAGGCATTCAGTCCCATGTACAATAAAGTATACCTGTAAAATAGAGCTATTACTCTATTTTTTCTCCATCAGGAGGAAGAACCATATGTAATATTCAGAATTTATTTGATGACTTTTTAAAAATCTGATGCCATATATATTTGCATGCAAGGATCTAAAATGCATATACTTTAAAGTGAGAAAAATAAGAAGTTAATTTCCTTCTTTACTTACCTGATTAACTTAAATGACCCAGTGTGCCCTTTCTGGCTGCTTTTCCTACCAAACACACAGAAAATGCCCAAAGGACCAGCACTCTTTGTAAAAGACAATTACATTCTTTCTTCTTCCTCTCCTCTACTTCTTTCTCCATCTCCTTCTAGTTCTGAGGCAGAGACCAGTAGACCCAGTTACAATGTAGCTGATTATTATGAAATAATATGATCCCGCCCCATGGCCAACTAAATCACATCATCCCCGAATTCTCTAACGGAAGCAGAGGCGTTCCACGATATTTGAAAACACTTTGTCAACAAACAGCACCCCACAGTAACTTTCAGATAAGTGAATATGAAAATACAAGTTTGCATATGTATGCACGGGGGGTTCTCAAAACACTTGGTTTTCAAAAGGGATAATAATCTTTTTTTTGCACGCTCCAGAGTGAGCCAGAAGACTATCACTATGGGGAAACTGTTTTTGAAACGGCCACATCTCTGTAAGTAATTATCGACTCCTGAACTCACAAATAAGGATACGACCACAGTTTGGTGACCAGACACTGCACTCCACAGTGCTTCCCAGCGCAGCCCAAGCAGCTGCCATGTCCCCGAGTGGGCTCAGCTAAGACAGCCCCCTGCCACCGACTTGCTCGGAGAGTCAGTGCTACTCCAGCCCTGGCTCTCCCAGGGTTTTGAGAGTATCCACAGGGCAGGAAGTTTTCTTTTACTATTATCGTATGATACATGACACGATACGGTTTCAGTCGTTTACTCATATTACTGAGGAGTATGTTCTATGATACTGACTTAATTTGCACAGTGACTTACTTCAAGTGGAAAGAAGCAGAGCTGGGTAGATCACTATCTTTTACAAGGATACTATGTAGCTATTCTAGCTTCCAAGTCACCTGAGTTACTTGACTGAAACTATTTTAAAAATTATCGAAATTCTTTCAAATGGATATATCCTATTGTAGTGAGATATATGACATACACACACACATATATACACACACACAAATACACACATATATATGTGATAGAACATGTTTGTGTTTTGATAGTTTATATTCTAAAGTTTAGCTACAATGATGCTTTGAAAATGGCATTTTAAGTTGCCTTATTTTAGCATTTAAAACTGTTTTAAATGGATGTTTTTAACCAGAAAATAACACTAAGTCAATGTAAATAATCTATCATTACAGAGAAGAAAATTAAAATATCATGAACACATAATCCTACCAAGTTTTGTTTTTCCTGAAAGCAAAAAAAAAAAAAAAAAGCCACTGAGGGAACTTTATATGCTCTATAAAGCCATCACATCTTTATTTAAAAATCCTGTGTACTAGAGCTATATTAGGGTCTTACCTATATTAGTCTCACATTCTACACTTTTAATATTTCATTGTATTGAGACTACAAGCATGCATCACATGAAGCAATGCAACGTGGACCAAAGCCAAAGGGATCGTGGACGTGCATGGTCCTTCAGACAATTCAGCTGAGGCCCACCAGACACAGCCAGGAAACACAGGCAGATATCACAGGAGGCACGAGAAAGAGTCGCCACGTCTTTCCAGATTTCCAAAGAGGGCAAATAATCACCCCCACACGTGTTACCTTTTACTATCCGCATTATACCCACCACGTTGTGAAGTAAAGTCATCCACATGCCCAAGACGTGGAGCTGTAAGTCTAAGAAATCCTCAAAAGACTAAACCAGACCGTTGATGTAAACAAAAAAGGAAAAAAAAAAAACCTAGATATACGTTTACCATTTATCATTCAAAGGACCATAAAGCCCTTTGAAGAGCAAGAAAATATACCTGAGGCATCAAGTATTTGGGGGGAAAGGGCTATTTCAGTTAAAAAGGTATTAATGAGTGGATTTCCCATGCTTTACATAATTCTTAGAGGAAGTTCAAATTAAGTCCCCAAAAGGAGGTTTTAATTATGAGAAGCAATATTTGGAAACTCTCACAAGCCATCACACTTGTTTGGAAACAAATGACTTCTCAAGATGGAGAAGTATTACTATCAATCACCAACAAGTTAATTCTACATAATAAGGCAGGTTTGGAAGCAAACTGATCCATTGTGGAATGCTGTGTCTAAAATTGATTACAACAGCACTTAAAATGAATGCGGCCCTCCAAACCACTTCTTTGCTCAGAAACATTAATCTCAGTTAGAAAGAGAGCTTCATAATGGTAATGCTTGGAATAAAAAGTATGAAATAAATCAGTTTTTATAAGACACAACAATTAATCAGCTTTGAAACTAAGAAGCATTTTTTTTAAAGCACCAAATGTCCACCAGGACTTTAAAAACAGCTGATATCTCCACAATCAGGTTTTAAATATGTCCTAATTTTGAAGACCGAGGTGTTGCACCTTCGAGGCAGGGCTGCACTGTCGTGCCTGCTCTTCAGGACAGGACTATTTCATTCTGGGTGCACAGTCCGTCCTTTCCCGGAACCTGGCCTTCCACCTGACACGACAAACATGGACACTGCCTCTAACTGAAAATCCAAAGGGAGGCATACTTGGTAGTGGGTCAGAGCCAAAGTTGGATAGCAAAAATATGTCCTGAAAGTCCAAGTGGACATTTGACTGCCAAAGGAAACACGGGGTATGCAAGTAACACGCAACTGAAAGGCTTAGCAAGCTCCCACAGCCCATCTTCAAGAAAGGGCGGGCGGACCATTCATTCATGCTGCCGAACACGCCGACTCCCGTCCCTGTGAGTACAATGCCTTGATGGCGTTCCCCGGCTACCCAGAAATCAAATGTTGAAAGGGTGGGATGAAGTTTAATACAGAGGAGGTGATGCATTTATTAATGGAGGCAATACTCATAAACTAACAAAGTTGTCTTTGTGGCATTTTTCTATCAGATTATGGCCGTCTTCTGGACCTATTTCCCAATACCGTCCCAGGTGGGATAAACTTGAGCATTTCCAAACGTGCTCTCACAGCTACTACAGAAACATCATTTTTTTTTTGTACAAGCTCAAAGTTGGTCCAGTATTTCTGACAGGTCGTTCTGCTCACAATGATAGCATACACGTCTGCCTGGTTTCTTACTTGCTTGACTCTTTACAAAGAGAATAATTACTCTTGGCTCCCAGAAGCAAAGCTAAGAAAGACTAGCTTGAACTTGATAACTGGATTATTCTTGTTCGGCTGGGTTTTCTTTTTGATTAAATGTAAAACTTTTCACTTTCCTTATGTGCTTTCTTCTATCCGAAGATAAGCATCCTTATCTTTCTTTGTCTTTACCCTAATAAAGCAGGTTTCCTTTTCTAACCGAAGACTTGTGACAGACACGCCTACGAGATCCTAGTAAGAAAAGCCTCTGTAATTTACCTAAGATATTTCTTTCTAGAAAATAAACACATCATGCAAAATGATTCATTATGAAAAAATAACTACTCATCACAATTCTACTGTGAACTTATCTGCTTTATTTTCAATACTCCAGCAATCCTCATTAGCGTCAGTGGTCTTTGTCTGTGGGTATAAACATTAATGCTACTGGCCAAAGCTATTAATATGTTTTCCAAATTTATAAGGACTGGCACAGTTATTAGCATATAAATTCATTTCTCATCTAAATTGTGTAGTATATGTAAAAATATATTCGTTTTACTCAAAGAAACTATTTTTTTTCCACATGATATATATTCTTTTTAAATTATCATAAATAAAGTAGGAAAAAAGTACCTTTGAGTTGGAGGAATATTAAAATTCAGGTGAAGAAAAAAGGCAAGATCGTTAAGGAAAATGCAAGAGGAAGACAGATACAATCCTGAAATACACAACAGAATAACTAAACTCACGATAAGCCCCTGTCTTTTGGAGCATTTAGGAATAATTCGTGGATGCCGTGACATTTTAAAGTGGGGTTAGCAAGTCTCCTTACTGAACTAGCCTCTCGCTCTTAGACCCAGAACCAATATTTGCTCTGCATTTACAGTCACAGATCGAAAGTTTCAAGGCTCTTGTAAGAATTTCATACATTAAGAAACACAAACTAGAAGTTTTAGGCAATTAAAAATGCATTAAGAAACACACAAAGCAAGGTAGTTGATTTGTAAAAGCTTTTGTTTCACCTACAACATTAGAACCTAGAATGAATTTTAATTCCACAGTTACTGGATTGTAAACTCTGTTCCTAATATGCCTGAAAGACTGCAAACACTTCTCCAGGTCGGCAACTGAGCGGGAGGGGTGGGGGAGGCTCTATATTTTAAACAAATTCACTGCAGGAATGAAATGCCCACGTTCTGCTCAGTCACAGTACCACCTTTGGGGGTACTCGTGCGAGCTCTCCGAAGGTTCCAGTCCTGTCTTCCTTTTTTCCCTTATGACAACAGAAGAGAAAGGTGATGCCAAACATAGTTCTATTTGTAGCGAAAAGACCACCCAGTGGATTCTGCCAGCGTCTACGAGGTTTGACAAACACGTTGTCAGAAGGTAAGAGAGTATTATGAAGAGACGGCCCTGTTCTGGTGGGTCTCAGCTCTTGGGGGCCCTGTAGGAAGTGCGTGGACAGCGCTCACGCTCAAACTTCCAGGGCTCACCAGAAAGTACCTGGGAACTTTTTTCTCACTTCAAATTATAATGACTTCAGAAAACAAATGAATTTGCTGTGTTACACAACAGAATTAGTTGTTACTCTTTATAGGCAATAAGAATTAGGAGCAGGTTACCCCTACCGTAAAGGTGAGGCAAGTGAGCGTGGAATCCAAACTGTACAATAAGGTGTTCGGCGGACATCACACCTAACCCACTTTTATCTAAAATGTTGTGATGCTCCTTCGAATCGGTTGTAAAACGCGATACAGACTTCGACTGGGTTGCAGGCTCATAAATCTGTGAGTTTTGCAAATGCCCAGTTCAGGATATCTGTCTGCTTCCAGCCCAAACCAGAGTTCCCAGGTCAAGTTTCGGTCGAAATGTCCACCAGTCCACAGGCCACCCCAGCCCTTGGATCGCCGGCCTTCACTCCTTCCCAACTTGGCGCCCTGATACTCCGAGGAGCCTCGCTTCCACTTCCCGGGAAAGTGGTGGCTACCCAGGACTGCCGGCTCCCTGGGTTCCCCGCAAGATCCGTTCAGACACCTTCTCAAAGGACGCGGCGCCCCATCACAAGACTGGGGATCGCCCAGATCAGAGCAAGAGCGGCTGGGCTCCCCGCCCCCACTGAGCGCCCAGCCTCTGGGCTGCCTCTCCCGGGGAACCCGGGAGCCGGTGGGAACCTGGGCGGTGCCTTGCTCCCCGGGCTGGAGGCCCCGGCAAAGTTCCCACCTGAGCAGCAGCCAGAGGTGTCAGATGCGTGGGAGGGGCTGGGACGCGGAGGCCGGGGACCCGGAGGCCAGACCCGGAGAGGCTGCGCACTGGGGAGATGCTTCTGGGCCACCGGGGCTGGCCAACTTGCTGCCTCCTCCCAGAGTAGCTCCGGGAAAGCGCCGCCGTCCCAGCCGTCCGCTGCCCGCTCCCAGCACCCGCCCTCCAGCGCCCAGCGCCGGGGCCCGGGCACTAGGACCCCCGAAAGGAAGGAGGACGCGCCGGCGGCCGCGCCGCACTTACCGCGCTGGCTCACCCGCGCCGCCAGCTCGCCACCCGGCCGCAGCCGCTGTGTCCACGGAGCAGCGCGCACACACAGCACTTGGCCAAATTCAAAGGAGCCGGGCGCAGAGGAGGGGGCCCCGAGAGGGAGCGGAGCGGGGCTGGGGGGGGGGGCGGGCGGGGAGGGGAGGGGAGAGAACAGCAAGTGTTACAACTTCCTTCCGTGCCCACCGCCAGGCAGCGGCGGGCGAGGGACGCGGGAGGGGAGGGCAGCGCGCGGAGCGCCAATGAGTTCACTTTCTTTTTCTCCCCCGCGCTCTCCCCCTCTCCCTTCCCGCCAGCCCCTCCAGCCTCCTCCTTGGCCGCCGGCTGCCGAGGCCCGGCCAGAGTTTTCGGTTCTCGGCCCGGGAGCTGGAGGATGGAGACGGCGAGGGAGGAGGTGGAGGGAAAAGTGAGGAGGCGAGCAGGGCGCCCCGCCAGGGAGCAGCATCCAGGACCTTCAGTGTGTGGCGGGGGACGCGCCGGCCGAGTGTGCCCGAGCCGGGCGCGTACACGTGTCCGTGTGTGTGCGTGTGGGAGCGAGGCGAGCACGGGAGCCTACCATGCGCTTCCCCCTCCGCGCGGATCGCGGGAGAGCCCAATCCCGGGGCGAGCTGGACCGGCCGCGATCATTTATAATCCTGGCCTCCTCCACTCCGCAACTTGTCAAGATGACGGGTACTTTATTTCTTCTTCTTCTTCTTTTTTTTTTATTCAAAAAGAGAGATTTCCCGTTTACTGCCTTTTTCGGTCGAATGGGATTTGCCGGACTGAACCACGTTCGCAGCCCCTCCCTCCTCCCGGCCGCGTCGGTTCGGGGAGGCGCGGGGGCTCCCCCGCTGTGGCCAATCAGTGCCTGCACCACTCTCGCCGCGATTTAGGGGTCATCCGTGAATAACACTTCACGCTGATGAATGGCTCTTGCCGCCTTCCGGCTCTGATGAGGGGTCTGCCCGCAGCTGATTGCAAACACTAATGAACTTGCAGCGCCATTTGAAATTCACACGCACCGACACAGTGCGCGGGTACGTGCGTGGGGGTCTGTCCTTTTCATCTCCCGTGGCGGGAGGAGGCGCAGGGGGAGGGGGCGGGTAATTGCTTTGGACCTAAGTGGAAACACTTGTCTGTGTAATCAAACCTCTAACCTTCTTAGAAACTACTTTTCTTGATCTTCCCTAGGGTGGGCATTTCAGGTCAGCTGAGTCACCCGAGGAGGTGGCAGTGCGAGACACTGCCGGGAAGATGGATTCCGAGGCGGAAGGGTATAATTAAGGATTGCCACCCCCGGCAGGCGGCCTGTCCTTTACGCAGCCTGTGAAAGTGACCTGCGCCTTCCCTTCCACAGTGTCCTCTCCTCGGAGACTGGAAGGCTCCAGTGACCTTCGGACGGGGGAGGGGACTCCACATACCCAGACTTCCTTAACCAGCCCCAGCTCCGCAACGCCGTCGATCGAGTGTCCGCCCTCCGGTTTAAGCTGCAACCCGCACGCACCTGCCAGTGGGCGAATTCTGGAGCCCACGACAGGCTCCAACCCAACCTCCCTCCCTTTCCCTCCCCCTCCTCCTCCTCCATCTCTCCCCCGCCCTCTCTCCCTCTCTCCCTCTGTCCCTCATTAGCAGCTGAATAACCACTGCAACTTTCCCTACCTTGACTTGTCTAGGGGAGGAAATAAAAGTTTACTGCTCTCCGCAAGACACTGTTACTTTCTGCTCACTTTGCCTTCCCAGCTCCCCAGCGCCTGCGATCTCGTGTGAGGAATGCCCACCAGGGTAGCTACACGTCCCAGCGGCTCCGGAATGTTGGAACACCCACCCCTCAACCTTCCCGGGACGGCGCTCTCGCTCTTTTGCCCGTAGAACCTGTGGGCAACTTTCTGTTCGAGGACAGGGCTGCAGCTGGGTTCGGGCGCACACGCTTCGGACATGGCCCCTGTCCATGGCCAAGCTCGGGTGGCCCCTGTTGGGGCGCGGAGGGCACCCCTGAGTGTAGCTGAGAGTCGGTGCCCGGGGCCACTGCAGACTTGTCCTTGGAAGTGTGGCAGAGGGACTAGTGTGCTCTGAGCCTTCAACCACTTCCCATCCCCAACTTCAGGGCAGGGGATGCCACCCCGAGGGGCCTCGAAGTCCCCCATGCCTCAGGCTAGAAGGAAAAACACTTGCTTTTGTAACTGTATACAGACGGAGCGCTGGAGAAACGAGAACAATAGGCTCTGAGCCTTGATGATAGAATGTCTCCGAAGTTTGGGGTGGGGCCGACCAGGAGAATGCTCGAACTCGAACGAGTGTGCCCAGTCACACGTCGGAGCTCCCGAAGTTGCTGAAGTGACCCAGCACACTG
>PVKM010049959.1:0-10829 GCA_004027735.1 Carollia perspicillata
TAAAACAGGTACAATCCTAACTTCTGGAAGGAGAGAGGCAACTGTCCATCAACTGCTTGTATTTCTTCAGTGTGTCCTAGCTCTGAAAAGTCTCTGCATGCCACGAACCTCGGAGGACTGCCCCTGGTGGTGCTGCTACCACAAGTCCAGCCCACCTGTTTTCAGGATGCTCAAGACCACAGCAGACCACAAATCAATTCTGCAGTGAGCCCGAATGTTGGAGTGGAAGTTCTGCACCACTACTGGAGCAGCACAGATCACAGGCCTCACCTGGGACAGGGAGTAACTCATGCTCACCCCTGCACGGAGCATTTCCCCGACAGGGCGCTCCCTGTGCTGAAGCAGCACAGGCGTCATGTGAAAACACCCTCTCCTTGTCCCAAAGCACAGCTAGCTCAACCGAGAGCTCAAACGACCCAACAGTTTATGCTGCAACTTAGCACCGCCAGTCACACTGCATCACAAATAAGTCCGTGTCCAAGCTCTCATCTACACGGGAAAAAAGACATCTTTGCACGGGCATCCTTGGAAGTTGGAGAACAAGAGCCAGCTACTTTCTCCTGCCCTCTCTTCTGTCACCCTTTTTCACATCACGTGGGACTGGGGTGTGTCCAGTGATTCTCGGGCAGACATTAGCATGAAGGCCGGAGAGCTCTCTGAGGCCAGCTGCTCACTCTTCACTCAAAGTAGGAACGTTCCTGTGACTTTACATTGATAGCTGCCTAACGTCCCTTTTTGAGGTTGGTGACTTGAGAACTCATCATTTTTGTGAATGCCCAGAGGATGACACTAGGTTTTCTTCCGTACTTAAAATTTGGGGCCTGGCATACAAAACCAATCCAGGATCTTGGTGCAGTAATGTGGCCAAGACTGTCTGTCCATGATTCCTTTATTTCTTACCAAACCAACCCCAATTTTATCCCAGGAGACAATGTACACAGCTGAAAGACTACATTCCTCAGCCTCCCTTGCAGTTAGAAGTGACTTCTGAGACTTAGTGGCATTTTTCAGGTAGGACTTCAAAGGAATCTCCCTAAAAGGCAGGCTGCTGTCCCATGCCCTTTTGTCCTTTCTTCCTTTTTTCCTTCTTCTTGTCTACAACCTAGAAGTGATGGCTGGAGCTTCGGCAGCCATCTTGGGCCACGAGGTGCACCTGAGGATGGAAAGCAAGCCTTAAGGATGGTCAAGACCAAAGCCTGAAGGAGCTCAGAACACTGATGATCTTACAGGCACATCCATAACAGCCCTGGGTCGTGGAGCTCTTGTTTCTTCTTCTGGAGAGAAAAATGAACCTCCACCTTAAGCCACTGTCATTTGTGTTTTCTGTTATAAAGTACCTGATCTAATTCTGATATATGTAGGAAAAACTCTAGGTCAATTCTCCAGAAATCAATTTTTGTAGTAACTATGGCTCAATTCAGTAATTTTAAAATTATCTGTTCACTTAAAACTTGCTTCCAGTACTTACTTAAGAAGTTTATGCTAATTTGTACATTGCCGCAGTCTTTTAAAGTTCCCTGTATATTGGCGTGTGGTAATTTCTTCTTGTTTTAGCTACTGTTGAACATGTAATGAATTTCAGGGATTTTATAAACAATAAAATAGCTCCCTTTTTCAAAAAGAAAGTTCACTTTTATGTCTACAGTCTTTCCTAGATTCACCGAGACAAGTTTACAGCTACGGTGGAAATTGGGTAATTACAGAATGTCTTTACATATTCGTCTGCTGTGCACAACACCCAGCAGCCCTGTGAACCCTCGAGAACACATCCCCTCCGGCACATAAACACCCCCGACCCACACGCAAACTTCACATTCAGATTCAGACAGATCTGGTTTCTCCCTTTGACGAAAGAAAGGTTTTGCTTCATCTATGACAAACAAACTGCATTTCAGGGAAAGCCGTCCCATTCATAATGAGGAGTTCAGCCCTGGAGAAGTGCTCAGATGATCTGAAATGGGCATTGCTCACAAGGCTGACGGCCAGCAGAACCACACTGACAAAGTGTTCGCGGAAGAGAAAAGACGGCGACTCGTGGGGACAGGGTGACTTCGTCCTATTTGGTTCACCCTCTATGTTTCTTTATAAAAACCTTTCTGGACATTTTCTCTCTGCGATGTGGAAGGTCTGGTAGTACATTATGAATTAGGCAAATGGCTAAGTCAGTTGTTCCGTTATTTCTTCGGATGTGTGAACTGGGAACGCTAAGCGCCTCCTAGGACTGTAGCAGAGGTGAGCTAAGACCCTGCACACACGAGTAGAGGCCTGGCCTTGGCATGTGACAGACAGATGCCCGGGAGCTCCTGGCCTTCTCAGCACCTGTGAGGATGGACGAGGGCGCGCTCCTGAGCTCAGGCACTTTCTGCTTCTGCTCACTGTGCCTCCGGAAGCCCTGAGCAGCCCGTCTCTGCTCTGGGCCCCTCTCTGCTGCTCCATATGCATCCCGTCAAGGCAAACAACTTCCGTTACCATCTTCCAGCCCGGCCTTCTCCAGGGCCCCAGCCCAGATGCCTCTCCCACTCCTTCTGCAGGCTTCTCAAGAGCTCCCAGCACACACCACGCCCACCTCTCTCATGGCATGCATCCCGTGGTTTTCTTTATTTTTTAATTATATTTTATTGATGATACTATGACTGTCCCAATTTTCTCCCTTTGCCCCCCTCCGCCGGTACATTTCCATCCCTCCAGCATCAACCCCTACCTTAGTTCATGCCCATGGGTCACACATACAAGATCTGTGGCTTCTCCATTTTCTATACTATTCTTACCATCCCCGTCTGTTTTATACCTATCAATTCAAAATGATGGAAAGCAAGAACCTACAACCTGGATGACTCTATCCAGCAAAGTTCTTTTAGAATGGAAGGACAGATAAAGTGCTTCTCAGACAAGGTAAAGCTGAAGGAGTTCACCATCACCAAGCCCTTATTACAGGAAGTGCTAGAAAGAGAAGATCCCGCGGTTTTCTTATGGGCCCTGCTAACTTGTCTATCTCCTCCCCTTGGTTCATCTTTGCACCCCCAGTGTCCACTGTCATCATCTCCTGGTATGTCACAATTCTCTAGAATTTTTAGTAATTTTTCCTTCTTTTTTAAATATCCAACCTAATTATTTTGGGGTTCAATATCAATCACTAATTTTATTCAGAGAGCTTTAGTACAAACCTCAGCTCCGCCCCCTACTGAGACCTTGGGCAAGTCATTTCATCTCTCTGTGCCTCAGCTTCCTCCTCTGTCCCATCAGGATAGCGAGAGTGCATGTCCCACAATGTTGCTATGTGGATTACATGAGTTAACTCATAAAGGTCCTTAGAACAGTACCCAGTGCACCGGAAGCATTATAAGTGCTTACTCGTCTCCAACCAATACCTGCTGAGTGCCAGCCTCATGTCAGGCACTGCGCCGGGCAGAGAGGCCACAGCAACAGGGGAAAGAGATGCTCCCTGCCCACCTGGCGCTCCCATGACCCCAGACCTCCTCGGCTCGCCCTCGGCGATTCAGAATGGGCCGTTAGAGTCTAGGAATCTGCATCTTTAACAAACCCCAAGCATCTGATGCAGGTGGTCACTGAACCAACCTTACAAAGACACTGAAAACAAGCCCACTCTCCTGCATACATAGTATTTAAATTTCTGCTTCAACTCCATCATAAATCTTTGGATATCCTGAATCTTTGAGAAGAGCCCAAACTCGGAAAGGGACCCAAGGACAGCCTGGCACGGGGTGTTTCATACAAACAAGCCTCTCGTCTGTGTGCAAGGCTTGAACACATGTGTGTGTGGAGGGGTGAGGTGCTGGGATGGCAGGGAAGTCTCTCCAGCTCTTAATGATTCCCATGTGGCTCTTTAGAAAGTGAGCGCGGACCGCAGAAACGGGGAAGTTACATAACCATCTGCCAACTGTGCTCTTCCTATCTTCCAGAAAAAGACTGAACTTGGAAAGAGCCACTTTTGAGTGTGCTTCTAGCATTGTTGACTCTTCCTTCAAAAAGTACACTGGCTGAAAATAGAAATAGATTCAAGCAAATGTGGATACATTCAGAGTGATACATCCTTAGTGATGCGTTATTTCCAGGGATGTTGGGACACTGTCCTCGCTTCCACTTTGAGGTGGTTTTGGAGCAGCCCCTCTTCCTTGCAAACCATCACTTTTTTGGGAGGTGCAATGCGTCCAGCTAATAATCCACATTTCCCAGAGTATCAGCCCATGGGGTAGGAGCAGAAGTCTTATGGGTGGGGCTTAAAGAAGGACAGAGTTTTGCAGTATTTTAACTCTTTGTTCCTCCCAGATCTTCCCAGATACCTGGCCTTGGTATCTTCAAGCTGTTTTGTCAAAGCCATTAACTATCCTCTAGACTTTTTGAAAAGTGAGGAAATGAGAACCCCTTGTTTGTGTAAGCCAGTGTTTGGGGATGGGGATTGTGACTTGTAGCGGAGCTCATTTTCTGAGACGGAAATCAGGAAATGAACATTTTTGCTTCCCCATGAACATCTCAGCTGCCATGACTGGTGATACACGCAGACCCGTCTACTTCCCTACAAAGGTGTTGAACCGAATGAGAATTTGACTATGCATTTTAGAGACAAAACGAAATAAACTCCGTGATTTTTTTTCTTTACATCTTTCAAGTAATTCATTACTTGCTCATTATTTTGATTATTACCTAAATTTTATTTAACAGAAATAATATTGCTAACAAAAATCACACAACAATTTCTTACATAGTCAGGCACAAGAAAACCTTTAAATGTCCTACAACTTTAGAAAACACACAGCACCTATTCTTATAAAACCACAGACTAGGAATTATTTCATTGTTCGTTGGAGGCTCAAAACGGGCAGCTGCAGTGGAATATTTCAGGAAATCTCTCTGGCCAAATTAACTTTCCGAAAGCTTCTGGGCTAAAAGGCTGTGTAGCTAATGTGGGAATAACCAGAGACCACCATTTATCCCATCGGATGACTGGATTCTATCAGTCCGAAGGTCAGCTGAGGTTAACGAACCCCACCTGTGTCCATAAGGACCCCTGTAAATCCACCTTAGATGCGGTCACTCGGTGTAAAGGTATCCAGTAAAGATCAACTTTTTCTTCCTCCTGGGAAGTCAAGGTGATGTTCACAAACAATTTCAAGGTAATTCTGGGAAAAATGTCAGGCCATTTAGAGAGGCATTAAATTTAGCTTCCCAGACGCTGAACAGGATTTGACTCCAGGTCTAACTCCACAATGAAGGAAATCATTTTAACTGGACATCGTGATGTCTTTGGAGAATCTCAACAATGCAAACAAATAAATCCAAAGTAAAATTCTGCCATGTAGGAACTTCACCCGCTGGTTCTTTCCATAAACTACGTCTTCAAAGGCCCAACACCTCTCCCGACTGCTAATATGAGACAATAAACCTCTTATATGGAAACAATACAAGTACGACTGCATGGCATGTGTAGGCCATGTGTTCTAGGAAATCCATAAAAATGTTTCATTTATGTGTTGGTGAAAGATGCAACAATCTTCCAAGAACATTAATCATTAGTTTTAGAAATGTGAGATTAATATGAGAATAGGGCTTAGTGAGTATCTGTCAAAGAAAGATTCATTCATTCAACAAACATTCAGTGAGCCCCTTCTATGCTATAATTTAAGTGTGGTGCCTTCCCTGCCTAAAGTGGCATTTATATGTAATAATGTGAATGATATTCATATGATACTTTAAAAACAGATTATAAAGTTTTCTAAAACAAAATGCTTAAGAAAAGTTTTAGGGATCAAGGACATTTTGTAATAAAGATAACCATCTGACCTTTCCTCATCTACAAACTTCCGTAAGATTTTGGATAAGGCGTATTAAACTGAAAATACTATAAGCCCGCTGAACTGGGATTAAGGAAAGGTGTGCATCTTAGAGCCTTACACGAACTTCGGCCAGAAACTGTAAAGCCGTCAGAACCAAGTCAGTCTCTTCACCTCTCTGGGGCCACACGGTCTCGTTTCCACGTTTGCCTGCACATCTGCCTCGGTCTCCCTTTCTGCACACCAGTCTTCTCTGCTTCTGCCCGAGGCCCCACTTCACGTCCTGGTCTAGCTCCAAGGTTCAGGTGGCTCTAGCCAGCATCTCTGAACCCCGAGTTAGGGCTCTGAGAAAAGAAAATTTGATTGCTTCAGCCTGGGCTGGGTGCAGCTGCGGGCCCAGTCGGTTTTGACAGAGAAGGAGAGGTTATACCACAGAGATACATACGTCACAGGAACCCAACCCTGTGAATGGTGGCGGGAGGCGTTCTCGGAGACGGGGAGCACGGATTGGGCAGATCCTTCCGATTTTTCTCCACTTGAATGGAAGACATTTACAGTTGTGGGCTTTAGCACATAAACACAACAGTCTAATTCTGAATCTCCCTCCGCTTTGCAGAAAATCTACCAGAACAACTGCTCTTATCTCCCTTAGCTGGAGGTAGAGTCACATTTCGGCAATTCATTCTTCCTTGATCCTCTAAGGGGAACTGACTGGCCACCGAGCAGGACAGAAGCACCCCAGTTTTCTCTTAAAGGCGTATCTAGAGGTATGCACCCTGGTGTAGTGCTAGCTGCACTCACGTGTTTTCACGGTACTTTCCACCCGGGACTTTCTACGCGTGTCCCCGCAGTCCCTTAGCCTGACGTCTTCCTGAGACGCATCGCCCCACTTAGTTACAGGAAAAGCTGATATAACGGACATGATTGCACTGGCTCGGGAATCTGTCACTGCCACCCTAACACCACACAATCCTCAGAGACAGACCCTCAAATCAAATTAAAGCCAAGAAAGTCTAAATCATCCCGTCTCCTCATGTTCAGACCAACGCTTTGTATCTATCTCAAGTTTGCGGGTACCGTTTCCTGGAGCCCGCTCTTTGCCTGGTCTCGAACCCTCCCCCAGGGTCGCTTCGTGGTGACGCTCACCCTGGGCAGGTGCCACAGCACCGCATTCAGCCTTCTCCTTCCTGTTTAGGAAACCACGTCCAGGCTTTTCCGTCATCGCTCCAATTCTTACAAACTAATCTCGGTAAAAACCTACACCGCGGGTGACTATTTAAGAGATGTGTGGAAACAGCGTTTATCAAGTCCAGTGCCCCTTCCGGACCTGAGGAGCTGAATTAGCTCTTCGGCCTCACCCTGCATCAGAGGGGCACAGCAGGCGCCCGCCTGCCCGCCCTAAGGATGCGGCCCCACCGAGGCCCTCAGACTGTCTCGGTGGGGACACCAACTTTCTCAGAATAAATTCATCTGAGTTTGTATGTTTTCGTTAAAAATACTATTTATCTATCTTTTCTAAAGTTCCTTTTCAAAACACATCTACATAGATGATCTTACTTCAACCCTACCACAGTTCTGTGAATGAAGCAATAACAACAGTGAAGGGAAAATATTATCCATCCCATTTTAAAGATGAACCAACCGAGGCCTGACACAGCTGGCTTTTGACTTGACTTGTAATCTTCCAGAGGAGAAATAAAGGGTCGAACCAAGGACTCCCTAGAGTCCGGACCAGCACCATTTAGTTTTTGATCGGTCTTTGCTCAACAGAACACACAGTTTAGTGACAGAGCTGAGGCTTAGAATCCAGACATATCCATGTTCTTTGATGAGCAGGAAGGGAATTTCGTGAGACTGAGCAAAAGCAGGATGTCACAACTCCAACGAGTCTGAGGTTGCTGCAGTAGAGGTTCCATTTCTCAGGTTATGACAATACCCAGGGTGAATGATGGAAGACAGTGCACATAATTCTCAGGGCAAAGCTCAACTTTCATTGGCAGAATCTTAGCAACAAGTGGAATATTTGAATAAGAACAAAAAAAGTTTATATTTCAAACTGTAAAATGGTTATGTTGAAAAATTCCATCCATTTTCCAGCCAAATGGCCCAAATAAAGTTATAAAAGCAGGTAGACATGAGCAATTTTTCAAAATGGAAAGGTTTTTATACAAGTAACATAGTTTTTACAAAGATCCTCTTGGGGTCATGGCTGGTTGCCTGGGCCAGATTTAGCTAAGGGGTCAGAGGCAAAGCACTCCCAGCTCTGCCCTGGACCGTGAGACTCCACCCCCAAGTGTGTGCTGGAGCTGCAGTGGGCGCCTCCCCCCAAAGCCTGAGGCCCAGGCGCTCAGGGACACTGAGCCTCTCCATTCAGGAAGCCTGTCACCAGATAACTTACTCTCCTGGACCAGCAATGCACTCATTGTTACTTGGCAGAATCTTTAACCACCATCAAATCAAAGCCCAGGGCGAAGCTACGCACCTCTGCCTTGATCAACATTTCCATTTTGGAGGGTCTGCCCTTGTGATTTTTTATTATGAGTCTACATTTAAAAATGACTATTTTTTTCTGTTCAGAGTCTTTTTTTTTTAAAGCAGCTTAACTGAGAGATAATTTGCACATCAGAAAATCCAATCATTATGCAACGATTTTTAGAACGTTCAGAGTCGTGCAAACACCACCATCCCGGACAGCGACCTCATACCCATTACAAATCACTCCCCAGGCCCTCTAACCCCAGTCCTAAGCAACCATTAATCTACTCTGATCTAATCTGCCCTGTAGAGCTGCCTAGTCAATGCATGGCCTTATGTGACTGGCTTCTTCAAACATCGTGCTTTTAAGGTTCATCCACGGTGTGGCATGTATTGGTACTTCATTCCTTTTTGTCACTGAGTAATATTCGATGGTATGAATACATCACATTTTGTTTATCCAGTCATCACTTAATGGGCCATTTGGGTTGCTTCCATTTTTGAGCTACTGTAAATTATGCTGCTCTGAACATTCACATACGAGCCTTTGTGTGAACATCTTTTCACTTACTTTGTGTAGATAACTAGGAATGGAATGCTATGTGATCTGGTGAGTCTATGACTAGCATTTTGAGGACCTGCCAAACTGTTTTCCAGAGCACAGCCACCATGTCATATTCCCACCGGCAACGTACGGGGGTCCTGATTCCTCCGTATTCTTGTCAGCACTTGTCTGTGTCGCCCAGGGTGTCTTAATACAAACGTCATGTCTCTCCCAGTTGGCTCTTCACTGTAGTTTTGGTGACTCTAGAACAAGACTGTCCATCTCCCTGATGGCATCTCTCCGGGGACACCCAAAGTGCCTGTTCTGTGCACCCAGTCAGGGCACCCCAAACATACCTGGAGAAAAGGTTCTCCACCATTTCTGCATGATATCAGGACAGCACTTAATTTCACTGATGCAGTTAGGTTTTAGCCATTAAATGCCTCCTTCTCGCTCGAGTCCCAGAGATCTAAGCACAGAGCAGAGAGGAGATCATTCAGTCAAAGAAGACTTTCAGACTTCTCCAAAATCTTAGTTAGCTCAGCAACTCACAATGTAGTCACTACTTACTAATCTGATATTTAATAACACTACCTGGCATTTATTTTTTAAATAAGGACATAATTCAAAGACTACAAAACGTTGCTTCTCAAAATGATGTCTGAGCCTCAGAATCACTTGGGAGGGAAAGCGGCGTGCTCACTGTCCACCGCCTGCCCTGCTCCGAAACTACCTCATTACAATCTCCAGAAATGAACAAAGGAATGTGTTCACTTACAAGAAGAGAAGAGCGGGTCTGGTGCCTTGAGAGTCCCTATCAAGCCTGGAGTGTCTGAGCCTGGCTGCCTTCTGGACCTCAGGCCATACGCCCCAGAGACTGTTCGCATTTACACCCCAGCCAGGGCAGCAGGGAGGCAGAAAGGGACATGTAGCCTAGAGAGACAGAAGCAATAATTCTGGAGAACACAGGCAGCGGCTCTTACCGAGCAGAATCTTGGCGGCAAGGCCCCTTAACTTACTTGAGAAGAGTCGAGGTGCACACGCCATACACACCTAGTTTAAAATTTGGGAACACTGAGCTGTACCCCTTCCAGAGCACTGGAATTTTGTTTCTCTCAGCAGGTAGAAATGAATGACCCATCACGTGAGACCCAGGACCTCGGGGGAGAGGCCGAGAAAGGGCCTGCGATGCTGGGTTGGAAAGGACCGCACGGTGGCTCCGCCCACTCGGCCCTTCGGCTGGAGCAGTGCAGGCTGAACCCCAAGTGTTGTGTCTGGGTGCCTCCCAGGGATTTATCTCCTAATCCGCTGAAGAGAAGGGGTTTCAAGAGCGGCATGAGCAGTGGATGAAGAGTCACAGCCAGTGGGCTGTAGCCACTGCTGCAAAGTATACTTCCCCACCGACGACAGATACCATGACAGGGAGCTAGTCCTGGTAGAGGGACCTCTGGGAAGGGGCACGATGGGGGCAGAGGGCAGCGGGGCAGCTGCTACCAGGAGAACAAGGTCTTCAAAGCTGCTTCCCCCGCTGGCGGCCATAGCAGTAAGAAAAGAACAGCCATTCCTCACGCAGGAGAAGGAACACACACTTCCTTCCTCTCCTCTGAACCCCACACCGATCGGTCCAAAGCCGATCCCAGCATCTGCAGCGAGGGTAGGTTCTGGGTCCAAAGGGCTGGTCCAAGGCAGGAGGAGCCAGGGAGGTGAATCTCAGTGAACACCCCACAGGGGACCCTGATGAAGCTCCAAGGTCACATCCTAACTGGACACAGTCAGTTAGGCAGAAGGCAGATGAAGCCTGGATTGAAACAACTGAAGCCACTCCCAGGTGACAGCTGTGATCCCTGTCAGGACGTGGGCACCTTTCTCCACTGGCTGGGAGGGCACAGAGCCGGGGTGACCCACAGACAGGCTGGGAGCGTGTGGTCCCTGCGCCTGCTGGCCCTGGGAAGGGCTGCCTGGGAGGAGAGGCAGCGGGCCCGGGTTTTGCCGGGCCTGGCACACTCCACCCGAAGAGCGAG
>PVKM010049960.1:0-10833 GCA_004027735.1 Carollia perspicillata
CAGGACTCAGATCTCACAGAGATCTGTATAAAGAGAGGAGATTTTGTCAGGTGCTATGACGGATACTGTCTTAAGGCCATCAATTTTGCCGTGAATTCTGCTCTAAACAAAAGCACTCAGGAAAAGCTGAGCTTTTTTTTTTTTTAACTCCTCCTCCCTTTAAAAAAACACAACAATTTACTTAGATTTAGGAAACCACAGCCATATATTATACTGAGCCCAGGTTAGAGTCTCGAGGGGCAGTCATTTGCTTCCTGGTGCAGGTGGCCACGTGTTCTCTAGAGCAGAAAAGAGCATCCGGCCAAATACACCCGTCCGTGCGGGAGAGGCCACACTCTCGTCTGCAATTATTGTGGGTCAAGAGTAAAGGGCGAGAAGGGAAAAGGCAGGGATAAGTTATCGTTTACATAAGTATAATTAGAGAATCCTTACACTATTTTCTGTATATGTCATAAAATAAATGAGTTTGAGAACAATTTACTCTCTGGGGCCATTTGCAGATATCTCAAACCGTGTTTACATGGATGCTCCCACCTCTGAGTTATTAGAATTCTCAAATGCCAGGTGTGCCCCTCCTGTTCCCACGCAACCTCTCACAACAGTACCGTGTACTGAATGTTTACTTTGAGTAGCTTTTGTACCATGCAGTGAGCTTGATCTTGTAGATTCCACACCGTAGTCCTGTGGGTAGGAAGTAGTTGCCCCATTTTACAGAAGAGGAAATGATGTTCAGCAAAGTTAAATGATTGACCCCAAGTCATACAGCTGCTAAGGAGCAGAGAGATCCTGGATTCGAACTCCATCTAGCTGCTCCCAGAGGGGGAATTTGGAATTTAGACAGAGGTGGGCAGACTGCAACTCCGAAGAGGATCCAGAGCAGGCCTCAGGGCGAATAACTGAAATTTCTTGAAGGTGAGGCAGTCAGCCTTGAGGATGTCTGAGGAGAGAATATTCCAGCAGAGGGAAGCATCAGCACCAGGCCATGAGGTGGGAGCAGTAAGCTGGCCCATATTGCCAAAGCAGAGTGAGCACGAGGGAAGGAAGAAGGAAAGAGGTCAGTGAGAAAGGGGGCAGGGGCCCTGGGTCATGCAGTCCATTCCAAGGACCTGGCTTTACCCTAAGTGAAGTGGGGAGCTCCTGGGGAACTGTGGGCAGAGGCGCAGAGATGATGAGATTTTAGGCTTTAAAAGGATCGCTGGTTGCTCTGTTGAGAACAGACACAGAGGCAAGACCCATTAGGAGACACTAAAGCACCTAACAGCGATGCTGTGATTTATAATAAGAAATACCAATGTGGTCTTCAACACCTTCCTGGCACAGAGTTCCTAAAACCCCTCGGATTTCCTAGGTGGTAAAAGTGATAACATTGTCTTTGATTATGTGAATGAGGTGACTTTTGGAAAACACCTAGTTCACCTAAGGATGGGACAGCAGAGGAACCAACCAGGTGGTTAAAGGGTTGCAGCTGGCCTCTGAATTTGGGGAGTGGGGGGCAGTCTAGTGGTCCTGAGCCCTTTACCTGTGGAATCTGATGCTACCTACCGGTAGATCCGGTTGGAATAAAGTTGAATGGTATGGAGAAAAAAGGGGCCACGAACTAAACATGACAAGATCAGGAAAGGCTTGCATGGCAGCCTTACAAACCCAGAGATCAAAGTCACCACAGGGTGTGGTATGAATGTAAAAATTCCTAAGAAGAAGAAGCGGGTCGTGGTAAGTAGTGACGACCTAGGCCTGAAGCTTCACTGCTCACTGTCTCCCCGCATCTGAGATAACACACCTTTGAAATAGCAGAATAATCTTCTTCTCCAGGCCCTTCAAAGGCACAACATCGGGTGCCAGCGCCAGACCCACTGTTATCTTGTTCCCAACATACCATTGCTATGTGCTGTGAATGTTTATATTTGACTACGCTGCATTCATCGATGTAAAAGAAGTATGTGTCTTTTTAATTTTTATTCAGAGATTGCCCTGCGTTGCTATCTCCTGACCGCTTAATCTACCACCAATGGATTTTATGTAAGCCTCCTTACAATTCCTCCTTTGGTTCTAATGTATACAATAAGCTGCAAAACTGCCACGTTCTGGAGCATTTTCTCAATCTGTTGAGATTTTGCTTCCCCACAGTTGTCAGTTTGGCTCAAATAAACTCCGATGAAAGTTTTTCTGCCCAGGCTGGTGTGGCTCAGTGGACTGAGTGCAAGCCTGCAAACCAAAGGGTCGTGGGTTTGATTCCCAGTTGGGGCACATGCTTGGGTTGCCGACCAGTTTCCCAGTGAGGGGCGTGCAAGAAGCAACCACACATTGATGTTTCTCTCCCTCTCTTTCTCCCTCCCTTCCCCTCTCTCTAAAAATAAAGTAAATAAAAGCTTTAAAAGAAAAACTTTTTTCTTAGGCTGGATGTTCGTCCATAATTGTAAAATACCCAGCCGGTGTCAAAGAGCTGCTTGTCGGGTGTGTGGGCAACCTCCCTCACTCCTGCACACAAACACATTGGAATCAGGTCCAGAATCTTCCCTGACTAAAGTAATCCAGGTGACACAGATCAGACTGGTAGCAGAGAAATGGTTGTATGCTGGATATATTTTTAAGAAAAAGCCACACATTTTTCTGGCAGACTGGGTGGTGGTGGGGGCATGGAGGGGATGAAGAAAAGAGAAAAGTCCAGAATGATGACAGAGTGTGTTTAGCCCGAGCAGCTAAAAGGCTGGAGTTGCCATTTCCTGAGCTGGGGAAACTGTGGGTGGTGCTGATTTGCAGTTGTGAATTCAGGAGTTGGGGGGTGGTCATATTAGAGATGCGAGCCTGTCTTGGGAGGGAGGGCTGGGCTTAAGAGGTGAATATGGGAGTTAGCCATGAGGCTGGACAAGACCACTAAGGGGCTTATGCTCCCTATAAAAGCTGGTGAGAATGACCCGCTCACTCAGATGGAGACTTTCACTTCTCCACATTGATAAGAACAGGGAGCAATGATTAAGAGCAAAAGGATTGCTTGAAAATTAGGGAAGCAAATGTAATGTTTCTTACATTTATTTTTCTCAATTATGGTAACAGCTTTTGGCCAGAGGCCCCAGGCCTTTGGACAGAAAAGTCACAGATGTTCGGGCAAAGAGCAAGCCTGGAATTTTTGCTGTGCATGAAAATGTTGGCACCAAACAAAAGCAGAAAGTACAGTAGAGTCCCAGAGACCACACTCTTTAATTAGTGTCACTGGGAGACTAAGGTTTGTGTCTACAGAGCTGGCCTAGCATCTGACAGCCCTGGACACAGGAGAGAGGGAACACACAAATCCTCAGTGAGGGACCACTGATTAAGTCCCATGAAACCTCTATTACACTATATTGAGATTCCTACCCTTATGGGATCTACCATCATCACCATCATGGGTGGGAAGCTGAGGCCCTCCCCCCACTACACTAGAATCTCCTCAAAATGGTAGGATTGTGGCACTATCAGTGCCAATCATTCGTTACTTCATTGGTTCACTAAGTGGCCATGAAAAGCCATTTCATCCCCAACCCCATACAAGGGAGGAGTGGGCCTGCCCTGCGGGGGGCAGCTGGTACCCGTCCCAGGAAGGCCCCTGCAGCCCTTGCCCAGCCAAAGAACCACCTCCTCTCAGTTGGTTCCCCACTGACCTCACCTCTGCATCCTGCCATCTCATGCTGCTGACAGTCAACCGAAACTTTTAGCAAGGAGCCCAGTAACACTCGATTTGCCCTCCTCAAGTAAATGTGCTCTCAGGAACTCACTGCATTTGATGCAGTTGATTCAGAGCCCCTGGATGGATTTGCTTTATCCCCAGCGTGGCAAGCATGTGGTCTGCAGGATTCCTCACTCCACGGCCACGCAACTCGATCCCAGCATTCTCCAGCGTCGCACCCTCCCATGAGAACTTGGGTATCAAAATCTCTCTCCCTCTCTCTTTCTCTTAGGACAAACTACACAAGCCAAGGTCTATGACTGCCCAATCACCCAGATGTTGTGTGAGTGAACCAAACTCTTCTTGGTTTGTGACTCTACATTCCCCTGTAAGCTATAGATGGGACCCCTGCGTGCCTGTGTTTCCACAAGCCAGTCCCCTCTTTCCAAGCGGTTCTCCAAGGAAATTCTTATTCTGCTGGCATCAATACGGCTGCTGTAATTGCTCATAAAGCCATCCTTGGGACTTTGCGGCAGGCGCCTTTACTAAGCTCTGTAATTAATTCTTGGAAAGCCATAGAAGGAGCTTGTTCAGTGCATGGTTAAATCAAAAGCAGGCTTCCCGTTAGCCTGCTCAGATGGAGCCCTGATAGTTTAAAACAGATACTAAACCAGGCTGAAGTAATCCTCTAACAACCATTCATTCCTCCAGCAGTAGAATCTGTGCACCACCCAAGACATGAATAGCATGCCTGGGCCACATGCTGAAGCAGAGACCCCTGTTCTTCCTTCCCATGCAGAGTTCTTGAAGCACGAGTTTTAACTATGGACCAGACACTGTTTGATCCCCATTCTTTCCTTTAACTCATTTGTTTGCTTCCCTGCTTGTTTGCTCATGGACACAACTGGGGGTTGCACATGGAGGTTGTTTTGATAAAAATATTTCAGAAAGAAGTGTGGCTGTGCCATGTATCATGAACTGCAGGGGAGGCTAGTCGAGCTGGTTGATGGGCCCTGGTCTACATGCATGAGCTCAGTTTGGAAAATAATAGTAAAAGCTACAATTTATCAAGTGACAGCTATGTCCCAGCAGTCTCTGACTCTGTGCATATGTACTCCTGAGAGCTGTAATGATTGCATAGATTGAAGCCGGGTATTATAATGTCATCGTGTGCCACAGATGGCTTTGTAAGTGTAAGGCAGACTACGGCTTTCTCCCTCCACACGTAAATGAAACTGCTTTGTAAAAGCTCAGGGCCCTGTACACATTAAGGACTCGATGCAAAAGCTTATGGACTCACTGAAACTCATACTGAGTCTCTAGTTTTAAAAGGGAACTTGCCATTTCCCTATAGTACTGATTTTCTACTGGGGGTGATTTTGTGTTCTGCAGGGGAAGGAAGAATAGGGGTCTCCGCTTCAGCATGTGGCCCAGGCATGCTATTCATGTCTTGGGTGGTGCATGGATTCTACTGCTGGGGAATGAATGGTTGTTAGGGGATTTCTTCAGCCTAGGTCAGTATCTTAAACTATCAGGGATCCATCTGAGCAGGCCAACGGGAAGCCTGCTTTTGATTTAACCATGAGCTGAACATACGTCTCCTCCCTGGAGGAGACGTCTGGCAATGTCTGGAGATATTTTTAACAGTCACAACTGAGGAGGAGGGCTTTGCTCCTGTCATCTAGGAGGTAGAGGCCAAGGATGCTGCCAAACAGCCTCCAGTGCATGAGACAGCAACACCCCCATGACAAGCAAAAATTATCCACCTCGAAATATTCATAGTGATATTCATAGTGGTGACGTTGAGAAATCCTGATCTGTATATAACCAAGGTCAACCAGTAGATCATCATTTGTTGATTAATATTTAAATTATAAATTGTCAAACCCAGAAACCAAAATGGTTAATCCCACTGGCTCAGACATTAGATCACATACTAGAACTGGCCAAAGATGTGTCCTTTATGTTCCAAAATCCACAAATATTAACACCACACACCTTGATTTGGGAGGTATCTGAGAAAGATTGGGATGCCAAGCCCAATCATGTGCATGGGAGTTAATTTTGAGCTATCACATGAAATGGAAATCCAGCCAGTTTACCAATATAAAAGCTGTCTACCCACCCAAGGCCTTCATGAAATCAGAAGAAAATTTCAATAAATTCCAAAGAACCGATATCATAGATACCATGTGGTTTATCCACAATAACATAAAAAATTACAAACCAATAATAAATGTGAGAGCACAGATTTAAAAAACATTATTTTGGAAAAGAAAAATACATATCCAAACAATTCTTTATTTATTTTTCTTCTTGTTAAACTATAGTTGTCCCCATTTTCCCCCTAAATAATTTTTATATTAAGAAATAACTCATACTACTTTATCCTTCACTTCTGCCACTTAATAATTATTAATTATTCATGAGCATTCCTCTCATACCTTTAAAATCTGTTTCAAAATATGATTTTTCAGGGCAGCATAATATTCCAACACATTAATGGCATCTAATTTATTTAACCCATATCTTATTTAGGCATATTTACAGCATTCTCAATTTTTAGCTATTATCAATAATGCTACAATAAACACAAAACATTAATATTTTTAATTCATTGTTCACACATATATTTTGAACCATTGAATTCTTCTCATGTTTCTTAATTAGAATGTTTCCAATCAGAGACAAGCTGTACAACAACTTCATCTGAAGGAAGAATGGCCATTAAACAACAACAACAACAACAACAACAACAAACCCTCCTGTATTTTAGATCTTACTAAAAATATCGCATTGCTCCAGAAAAATATCAGTCCAGGTGACGGTGGTCTGCATCCCCCTCTCAGAAAGAACAAGGAAGAGGGCAGCCCCGACACCAGATATCATGATGCCCTACCAGACACCACCATTACAATTTCTAGGTCTGCGGTTCGATTCCCAGTCAGGGCACATGCCTGGGTTGTGGGCCAGGTCCCCAGTGGGGGCTATGTGAGAGGCAACCACACATTGATGTTTCTCTCCCTCTCTTTCTCCTTCCCTTCCCCTCTCTCTAAAAATAAAAAAAAGAAATAAAATATTAAAAAAACAATTTCTAGGTCTCACACATCAACATGTAAATAACAGAGGCTGAGTTATTACCTCCGCAGGCTGCCTCTAAATTGAAGCACAAACTATGTTACTGAAGCTAGGCCAGCTAGAACGGCAGGTACAATAAACCAAACAATGATATGAGTTTCATTTAACCCTGTGAAAACAAGCATCTCCAGATAACTACACATCGTGTAAGACAAACAATTCTGGAAAAGAGAAATAAATGGGTAAGGGAAAACTAAAAGGAAGAAAATTGGATGAGCTACATCAGGATTGAAAATATTGGCCGTTCCAGGGCAGGGACATCAGCTGAACACCCAGGTGAGAGGCGTGTGGATATTGATGCTGTCCGCACCTCTAACTCTGAAGAAGGTCGCATGTAGCACTGCTTTGGCTCAATCTTGGCAGTAGAGCTGGGCGGCCTCTTTCAGGTTCGCCATGCCTCCGTCTCTGTTTTTTTTAAGTGGCTGTAATAACATCTTCTACCTGATAAGGACGCTATAAGAATAAAATGCAAAAACCCATATAAAGAAAGGGTTGAGCATAATGCCTAGCACACTTGTGTGTGCTCAGTACGTATTAGCCATTATTACATGAACTTCAGAAGATTGATAAAAGCCAGACACGTAGCCAGTTGGGAAAGAAAAACAGGAACTGGATGTTACTATGCTCCTGTGATAAACTCTGTAGTTTATTTTAACACAAGGACATAAAGTTGGCTCCACAACCACTTTTAAAACATCCTAAATTCTAAACTTAAAGTGCTATGAAATCTTCCAGTGTAGAGTCTAGTCATTACAATATATTCAGTGCATCATGGCAAGACAGGTTGCGGAACTGAGACTGTAAGGCATGGGTGCAGGTAGATCAGCGAGTTCAAGGGACATGAGATCAGGTTGCCTGGGCCACTTTGCATGGGCTGTCTGATGGGAGGTTGGTTCACTGCATTTTTTCGAGTGGTGAGGATATAGACCCACTCTCCATGACTTGGCAAAAAGATAATAAATTGATTTACTCGCATATTTGCCAAATGCATTCCCTTGACAATAGCTACATGCCAAAATATTGTTTTCTGGATTGTTTTGTTTTGTTTTAAGCATTTGGCTTTGAAATATGGAAATTCCCATGACAAGAAGTCAATCACTGAGAACGTGATCCTGAAGCATTATCAACTACTAAGAGTCCCTCTCCACCAAGCCCATAAAACCCTGCCACTTGGAGATGGCTTCAATTTCCACTCAATCAGAATTCAGTCTGTCTGTAAGACAGACTTTTTTGACTTCATTATTTCCCTAGATGGTATTTTAAAGCACCTTATTCATTTAACAATTAACCAACAGGTAATCATCTTTACTTCTCTGAAAGCAAGTCTCATCGCTTTGTTCTCAAACTCCAACAATTATAATCCTAGAAATTAGGCATGGGCAAGACTTATATTTCCAGAGATTATTAACTTTAAAGAAAGTGCTGCTTATGGAGTGACTGGCTCCCCATGAAAAGAGAATGCTTTCTCCCAGAGAAGTGAAGGGGAAGTGAAATGGTTGGTCTGGGATTTGCTCTTTGCCCCCCTGCCCCCACCTGACCATGTGGTTCGTTCCGTTTTGCACCTCTGGTTAGCATCTGGATGCTTTGTCTTGGCAGAGAAATGTATTGTCTATTTTAATGCTGACCTGTGATGTTTTGTTCACATTTTAAATCTTTTATCACCTGCGGCTCCTGTAAGACTTTCCCTTTTGTTAGCGTTTTTTTTTTTTTTTTCCTGATTGGTATTGATTCTCTATTTTGCCATAGGGTTAGGACCTACTGCCTGTTTGGCATGATTGCAAAGAATCTGACTGTGTTTGCCTCCCACAAAAGTATCTATTGTCATTTAATTATATAGTTTATTTTTAAAGCAAGAATGAAAGGATCACCCTTCACTTCAATTCAGCTGAGCCTGTTGTCAGAACACTAAACATTCTCAGTTTCTTTCGTTATTGAAATGGGTGTTCTCATCTAAAAGAAAATCAGCACACTGGGTTTTACCCAGTGTAATGTCTCAAGATTTTATTATATCCTGTTTTCTTTCTTCTGATAGAAATAGAGTCCATAACCTCAAAACTGTCCAAGAGAAATAAATATGCTCTGTGGGAAAATTAACTCTTAGGCTTTTTGGTTGCAGACTAAATCCTATACCTTCTGTCAGACCCAGGCTGCATATCATAGTGACTCCACAACTACCGTAAATGCCCAAAGTGAGGCTGTTCGTGCATTTTATATCTGGAAGATAACAAAGTGTTCTCTGGCAATTGAAGTTTAATATCATAAAAAGTGTTATGCACAGGCAGGAATATATCTAAGAATTTTTGTTGTGAAAGGAGAAAATCGATGTTTCCAGGGGCAGCTGACCATCCAGATTACAGAGAAAGGTTTTTCAAAGAGGAATGATCCATTCTGGGCCACCCAGAGTTCCTGATCTCATGGTGCTTCCTGCTCCACAACCACCTCCATTCATACACACACACTCTTATCAGTGGACTTGATTTTCCAGGAGCCTCCAAGTCCTAGAAAGCAGCAATTTCAAAGGCTTCGTAGGTGGCAAATTACAGGGGAGAAGCCTGAAGATTAGATGCTGAATCCTTCCGCTGTTGTAGAGGAGACTCATTTGCACACATGGAAAGGAAGTTGTCAGTCTGGTGCTTTCTGCGTTCCTGTCTACCCCAAGAATAGTGCTTGGGAATGGTGGAAGTTTCATAAAGTGGCCTACAGCTTCCAGTACTTCTGGGTCTCTTCCAAAACTCACCCACACTCTGCACTGTCCAAAGGCACAGAGGTGGAGAGTAGATATCCTATGTCAGTGCCAGGACAGGGAGCTGACTCAGATGCCTGCTGTACATCTCCAGTGCTGTCTGGGCAGCAGAAAATACCAAGACACTCCCACTCGGGGGCCACTCCAACAGCTCTGCCAGATTTAGAGTGCTCTGGCCCTTTCTTCAAGGGGAAAGGACGAGTCCCTGAATATCTATTGGAGATAGGGAAACCCAGATCTGGACAGAGCTAGGGAAATCAGCAAGAATGTCTCTACCCACATCTATTAGACAGACGTGGCTCCAAACCAATAGACAGTGAGGGAGAAAGGAGCCACTTCTGGCTTCAGCTGCTGTGTCCCCAAGAGAGAACACTTTCTCTGCCATCCTGTTAAATATCACCATTGCTCCTCAATCCACCAGACACAAGCCCTGTTTTCCTTGCAGAAATCAAGAGATGCCCATTTCCCCTCCTTAGTACTTAACCCCTCCAATAGCCATTCACCCCCAAATGATTGGTCTCAGCCACTCAGCACATGGCATTCCCATCTGGTGGCTGTCCTAAGTGTGACCAAAGTTGGCCTTATCAGACTAGAGCAGTGGTATCCAATAGAAATATAATACAAACCACAAATGTAATTCATAATTTTCTAGAAGCCACATTTTAAAAAGCAAAAAATAGGTAAAAATAATTTTTAAAATATTACTATATAATCCAATATACCTAAAATAGTATCATTTAACCACATAATATAAAATGATTAATGAGATATTTTACATTTCATTATTTCGTACCAAGTCTTCATACTTAATGTGCTTTTTCTATTTACAGTATATGTCAATTTGGAATAGCTATATATTTCAAATGCTTAATAGACAAAAAGGGTAAAGGGGGTCACCATATGGTGACGGAAGGAGACTAGATGTTGTGTTACAAAGTGGTATACCTAAAGAACTTCCAGCCAAGATGGAGGCATGGGTAGACACACTGTGCCTCCTTGCACAACCAAAAGAAGGACAACAATAAATTTAAAAATGAAAACAATAAGAACTGACAGAAAATCTAATGGTATGGGAGTCCGACAACCAAGGAGTTAAAGAAGAAACATTCATCCAGACCTGTAGGAGGGGTGGAGATGAGCAGCCGGGCAGAGAGGACTCAGGGCAAGGCAGTGGCTGGCAGACTGGGCAAGGTAGTGGCTTGTGGACTGGGCAGCCCCACATTCCTGTGCAGATAAATCAGAAAGAACCCAGGGCTCCAGCGTGGGAAAATAAAGCCTTAAAACCTCTCACTGAAAACACCTGTGGTGG
>PVKM010049961.1:0-10828 GCA_004027735.1 Carollia perspicillata
ATGTGCCCCCCCGCCCTTCCCCGTACACCGGCAGGTCGTCTGAGTGACCCAGTTTGCTCTCCCTCATCACGGGACTTCCCCCTTCCAGACTCCCCGCGCGTCTCAGCTCCGTCACAAACTACTTGTAGGACCGTGGGTCCCCCGGGGCCTCCGATTCCTCATTCGTCAGAAGAGGACACCACCACCTGGTGGAGTGCCTCACAGGGAAGCTCCCGGGAGACTCGGGACCCAGTGGAACTGCGAAGGTGCTGAAGCCCACTCCCTCCAGTCCCTGTGCCAAGCTTGGCAGAAGCATCTGAACTCTTTGGGGGGGGGAGGGCGTGCCCTGCGTGGGGGTGGCGGCGCCGGGAGCAGCTGGCACCGGCAGTGCGTTCTGTGACCGTCTGGGCACCAGGCTGGTGAAGGGCGCACCGCCCGCGACCGCGGTCCCGTGTTAGATCCGGATCGCCGGGCGAGGCCGTGTTACCCTTTTCCTTATTCCTTTCTCTAAGTAACTGCGTTTCAGGAAGCCTCCCTGGGTTACTGGTTTTTTCTCTAGTTTGTGTCGCTAACAGCTTCCCACGAGCAGGCCTGCAGCGTGCACCGGCAAGGAGCCAGGACCCGGCCAGGAGCAAGCCTGCACGCCTGCCCTTCCCCGGCCAGCCAGGCCTGCCCCCCGCGGGGCCCCTCCGGGTCTCATTCTCAGACTGGCCTCCCTGAACTGTGCGGGGCCCGGGCTGACCCTGCCCATCTGTGGATGTGTGGGCGAGACAGGCCCCAGTGGCCTGCCGGGGCCGGGCGTGCGAGGGGACCTGTGATGTAACGTGATGGCATTTGTGACAAGGTGAGGGAAAGAGGTTCCCGGCTGGCGCTTCAAGGGTGCGATTAGATTACAGCGGCGTTGCTGTCTGGCAGAGACGGGGGGCCTGGTCCCGCTAGGATTGGGCGCAGGAGAGCGCCCGTTTACGCACCGGCGGGGCGGGATTCAGTCCGGCGCCGTGGGCAGCCTCCCAGTGGACAGGGCCGAGGGCAGCCCTGGGCCTTTGCCGGGGAGCCTTTCCTTCTGCTCCTTCTCGGGCTGGCCTTCTCTCCCCAAGCCGAACCGTCTGGTGAGAAAGGTCGTCCACCACCGGGAATCTCGTCCGTCTCAGCTCCCGTCTCCTCCCCTCCTCTCGCCCCTCCTTGCGTTCCGTGCGTGCGTCTCAGCTCGGGCGTCCTTTCTGAGGCAGGGGGCGGTGCGGCTGTCTGCAAAGACCTTGGCTTTGGCCACACATGCACCAGATGTGAATCCGTGCTTGACTGCGTGTCGCTGGGTGACCTCGGCTGAGCTACTCAACCTCTCTGAGGCGCAGCTCTTCATCTGTGCCCCGGGGCGAGCGACACCCACCGCTCAGCTGCTGGGAGGGCTGCGTGGACTAAGAGGCGTCCCGTGTCTCCTCCAATTTTTGGAATGCAGTATGTCCTCCACGCATGGCATTTCCCTTCTCTTCCTGTTCTTCCGTCGTCGTTGTTCATTTGTCCACAACCCGTGCAAGGAAGGGCTTTTCAGTGAGGAGAGAGTCAGATACAGTTGGGATGCGCTGTGCTGGGGGCCCCAATGCCGCCTCTGACCTCCGTCTCTGGGGGGTGGTTCCCGAGGATCTGTGTGGGCACACAGTGCCCGGAGCAGGGCGGAAGGGGGCTGGATTGGGGAGAAGCTCAGAGAGGGCCTCGTGGAATTGTTGGGGTGGGTCTCCAGCCCAGCGGCCTGCTGGCCTTTGTCCCTCTCTCCCCCACCCTCTGTGTGGGTCCCCCTCGTGTGGCAAAAATCCCAAGGATGGAAACGGATGGTCCTCCACCAAGTCGGACATTTGTTCACATTTTCGAGGTAGTTTTATAAAAATTAACGCCCTAATGTAGGGTTCCCTGGACCTCAGTTGTTTTGCCACAGCTAGGCAATATCTGTGTTGCTTTTTATTTACTTTAATTTAAATCGGCTTCCTCCTTTTCTTTTACTTGAAAAGCCACTTCAGCCTTGAACTCTTGGCAGTCATACCCGGGGGGTCGTGGTCTCTGTGACGCACGGGGGACAGCGGGGCCGGTGTCCTGTCTGTAGGAGGGAAGGGACTTGGGGAGAGACGCATGGCGTGATGAGTTCATGGGAAAGAAGAGGAAAAACATTACTCTCGCTAAGGGACTGGAAGCACAGACAGGGTCTAGGTGTGTGGCTTTCCCCGTCTCTGTTTGCGTATTTTACAAAACTGAGGTCACGTCATATGCAGTCTCTGTCCTGATTTTTCCACTTAATATGCAATGATAAGCATTTCCCTTTGTTGTCAGTATTCTTTTCAAATTTGATCATGGTTGCTGAGCTTCCTGCGGTGGCATTTCAACCTCCCAAGCCCCCTGTCCACAGGCTCTCCACCTCCTGGTGGGTGGGTGGGTGGGGTGAGGGAGCTGGGGGCGGGGCTCTGAAGAGGGCCCGCCTTCCCCCACTCCATTTGCCGCCTTCTGCTCTGGGCTCAGAGATTTGTGCAGCTTGAGTTTTGCTTTTCACTGAAGTATTTTTGACCGATCTTTACGACTGGTTGGGGTAGAGAACACAGTGATTTCCAGCTGTGGTCGGCTCTGCACAGCTCCTGTGTGATAAAGGGGTCTGAAACTCCAAACAAAAAAAAAGTTCTCTCCTGGCTGGTGTGGCTCAGTGGATTGAGTGTGGGCCTGTGAACCAAAGGGTCGCCGGTTCGATTCCCAGTCGGGGCACATGCCTGGGTTGCAGGCCAGGTCCCTGGTTTGGGGCATGTGAGAGGCAACCACACATTGGTGTTTCTCTCCCTCTCTTTCTCCTTCCCTTCCCCCTTTTCTCTGGAAATAAATAAATGAAATCTTTAAAAAAATGTTCTCCACAATGAGCCAGGTTATCCAGTCTGGAGGATCAGGGGACAGCCTCTCAGAACACAGTCAGAGGGGTTCAGTCTGGCCACTGCTATCCCTGGATGGCAGAGAGGACAAATGATCGCATTCCCATTCCTTCCGGCATGCTCTGGAATGTTCCTCTCCCCTTCTCCTGGACGCACGAGGGATGGTCGTGACAGTGCCGCACAGAATCCCATGTCTTGGGAACTCACTGAGGACACAGCCCTGAGGCCCAGCCCCTACCCTGGCTCCCAGCCCCTCTGTGGCCTGGTGACATTCCCCGGTCACATTCATGGCCTCATGGCCTCCCACGGCAGCCAGGCTCCAATTGCCATCGGTGTCTGAGTGAGACAGCGCCTCCTGACCCAGCAGAGGGATGTGAGTGTCAGAGACACAGCGAGGGAGCCAGGACCAGCACCGGAGAGTGTGAGGAGAGACGAGCCTGGTGGCGGGGGATGGCTCGTCCTCGCCTCGGCATCCAGACACCGGGATACACTGGGTGAGACAGGAGGCCGGAGCTGTTCCTGCCATTGCAACGAGCCCTAATGAAATGTCTTGTCTGCACAAAACGGCTGAAGACAGCAGGCCCAGCAGCTCGTCCCCGACGACCGGAGAGGCCCAGCTCGCTGTCGGAGCCACAGCGTCACCACTCCAGGAGCCGGCATGTCCGCACTGGAGCCCGGGGCCAGATGGGCTGCCCTGGTGCTCAGGGTCAGGTTGTGGGGCCCTTAATGACCCTGGTGATGACAGTGACACCCGGAAGTTAGACAGACAAGACAGACCCTGGGTGGTTCCGAACGACACCATCGCACGTCTCAGCCAGAGTGGGGAGAGCAGGCTCGCATTGCTGCCGGTTCCGAATTTTCATGGCGCTCCTAGAAAAATCACCTCTCCCCGGGCAGAGCGGTGATCGGAGGTGTTTTTCTTCAGGCTTCTCTCTCGCAGTTGCTCTTGGCTCCCCACTTTGTCCCGGCTCCCACTCCCAGCCCAGGCCACCCAGGGGCAGCGGGGCTGTCCACAGGGGCAGCCCGGCAGCTGCTCCCTCCAAATTCTCCGGGATTCCAGGCTGGGCGCTGGGTGATTACACCGCTGTTATCTGGGATTAGCTATTTTCGCTCCTGTATTTATATCTTGGGCGCTGCAGCTCGATGCTGCCAGATGCCAACACGGGCAAACGGTCCTTCCTTCTGGGCCCACCTGCTGCTCTGCTCACACCAGGCAAGGTGGCAGTTGGTGGCCGCCAGACCTGCCAAGTCCTCCGTCCCCTCCCCAAATGTCCACAGTCATGAACAGAGACACGGGGAGAGGCTGGACCCCGGCTGGGGGGAGGGGGGCCTGGCAGCGTTCCCTGCAGAGGACGCCTGTCACTGCCCTAATCCCCTGAAGTCTTGGAGTCTAGGAACCCTCCTGCCCACCCCCACCCCCTGTGCAGCTTCCCGACTTGCACGTGAGGGGTGCTGAAGGGCCCTCCTTTTAGGCCGCCCAGAAAAGCACCAAGTGCGCGAGAGTCCCAAACTCAAGTGCAGGAGGATTAAAAGGCCTTGCTCTGTTGAACCGGGGCCATCTTTGTTTCTACCGCTCTTCCCTCTGCCTCCTGCTCCCGCCCTCTTGGTGGGGGTGGGGAGGTTCGGGCTCGTCGGGTCCTCTTGTAGGCGATGGAGAGGTTTTTCCAAGGTGCGTTGTATCTCACTACGATGGGACTAGATGACCTCAGCAAACTACTTAAAAACGCAAGCCTGTCGCTTCGTGGGGTTTGCCCCCGCCTCTGGGGCGTGGTGAGTGGGATTCTCCCCCCTGGCCTGGAGGGCTGCTTACAGACTGATTCTCTCTCCTGGGTGAGAGTGCACAACGCCAGGCCGTGGCTGCGCACCCGGGGTCAGGAAGGTCCTCCGGAGACAGCCCCGTGGAACTCTGCCCTGGAATTGCCCGGGGGAGACAGCGAGGCTGAGTCCAGGTGCCCACGGGCCGCCCACGGGCCTGGCGTGAACTCAGCCCCTGTGGGGGCTCTCTGCCCAGGCCCACCTCTCAGGGCAGGAGTCTCAATGAATTACCCCTCCCAGGCATGCGTTAGACAGCGGACACCCCAATAAAGAGTTCTCTAAACCTCAGTTGTTTGCCAGAGCCAAGCAGCAATCTACGAAGACGCCGCAGCCTTGCTGTGTATGGGATGGGTGGTTAGGTTAACTCAGAAGAAACTGAGGACGAGGAAAGAGGGAAAGAATTCACTCCAGGTGCCCCAGCTTCGAAGAGGCAGGACCAGGTCGAACCAAGGTCTTGACTTGAAAGCCGGTGCATGTGAAATAATTTTTTAAAATTTGGTCAAAATTATCTCGCTCACTTACGTGACTGGCCCAGGTCGCCGCGTAAGCTTCATCGTTAGAACTGGGCATGTTCATTCGGGCGGGTGCGTTGTAATTTCCTTAACGATCATGCTCTCATTGCAATCATTTCATTATTCACCGGTAAGTCCGCAAAGATGCACACAGCCCTCCCTCCATCTTATTTTTTGTCTCCGTATCTTCTGAAATCCGTTTGTATTTTCAGCCGATTCCACTTTAAGGTTAGCATGTCTCATGCCTCTCCTCCGTGGTGGGAGGTAGCATGTCTCGTTTTTGTCTCTGGAGCTGCTCTCTGAGCCTTTGGAGTAAGTAGCTGGGCTCTGCTGTCAAGTCTGCGACGGTAGCAGTGGGACTGGGCAGAGTGGGTCCCTCCCGGCGGGTTGAAATCCGAAGCTCGATGTTGCCCTCTAGTGAGGACTCGGGGAACTGCAGGGCAGGCAGCTGCGTCGCCGGCTTCCATGAGGGGGTCGGGGGAGAGCGCTTTGGTTTCGGGTGTAGGGTTGAGAGAGGAGCAGGAGGAGACTGTGGTCTGCTTCAGAGACGAGCCAATTAGGTGACAGTCGCCAGGCTGCGGACTTTCTGGATTCTGCTTCCTCCCATCCAGTTCCATGGTTGATTTCCTCTCTAGAAGAAGGAGAAGATGCTGGTGCTGGCAGTGACGGTGGTCGCCGTTAATCCAAAGCCGTCTCTACGTCCACCATTTTGTTAGGTGGTTCATGTGCATCAATGCTAAATGTTACAACGATGCTCTTATAACTGCTGTTCACAGATGAGAAAATGGAGGCCCAGAGAGGTCAAATGATTTGCCCAAAGTCAGCCAGCTGTCAGGCAGGAGCCAGTTCAAAGTCAAGTCTGTTAAAAGCCCTGCCCATTTGACCCCTTGCCCCACCCCTCAATCTGCCAGCCTGTGAAACTGTTAAGTGGCACTGACCTGAGCCCAGGGGGGTCAGGCAAACCCCCAGCTCATACTGGGTTGCTCTCATACTGGGATGTCTGAGAACCCCAGCTTGCGCCCTGGGGTTCCCAGACGTCCACCCCACAGGCCGCTAGGGGGCTCCACTGCTTAAGTCAGCGGCCAGGGGCCCTCACAAGACGGAAGCACCAAGCCCTCAGCCTCTGTAGACCTGTCCTGAGTCCTCGAAGGGGGCCTCGGAATGCCGAATGGGGCCGGCCTCCCAAGAGCTCAGGGTGTCTGGGGCCCTGGGTGGTCCTGGGTGGAGGGTCCACCCTGTCCTGGAGAGGGAGCAACGTGGGCCCTGCCAGCCGGTCCTCCTGTGCCCGCAGCCAGCCCTAAACTGCCCTCCCCCTTTAGAAACTATTCATTCGGTTGAAAAACCAAGAAATCGTAACAAAACAAACTGCAAAATCTTCACCAGTCCCAACTTCTAGATGGCCCCTGTGAATTAGACATAGTCGACACAGTCCAATGGCAAAACGTCATGTGAACAGCACAGAAAAGCAAAAAAAAAGTCAAAGCCCCTCTTCCAAAGGTAGCCTGAGAACAGCCGCTTGGATTTCCTTCACCAGTTTTCTTTTGCACAGACCAACAGCCAAATAATGCATGTGATTACTTACCCAGAGGGGGCGCTGCGTTTGCACGCCCACACTTCGCTTTTTCTCATCAGTGTGGTCTGGGGACCCTTCCGCATCTCAAGGGCCACGTTCTTCTTTGCACAGATGCGCTGGGGTGAGCTGGACCAGGGGGCTTGCTCTAAGCTGCCCCCTAGCGGTGGGCACTGATACTCTGGTGCTTCCAGTGTTTTCTTAAGCGCTCCCAGTCGTGGTCCCTCCGCCCCGATAGCCGCGGAGTGCGGCGAGGGCCCAGGTGGGGCACCAGACAGCAGCCTTCTGAGCCAGCCCTGGGCGCCTGGGGTGGGCCGATTCCCAGAGATGCTGAACTGCTGCCCCCTTGTGGCCTGGCGAGGGGGAGCTGCTGGCTAACCCCGTGTGTCCCGTAAACCGGAATTGCCCGGAATCCTCTCCACGGACGGACGTTCAGCTCAGCCTCCCATTCTTGGTGCGAGGGAGGGAGCAGAATCTTTGGTCCTCACCTCAATGGCCACCGTCGCTGTGGCAGCATCCGGTGCCCAGCCTTGGGGCGGCAGCCGTGGAAACTGGTTGGAGCAAGGATGCTTGGCTGTCCAGTGTGTTTGGGCCTGTTTGGGTGCTGTGATCGAGTCCCTGCTGTGTGCCCACTTTGGGTGCTGAAAATCAGTCTCGGGCTCGCCTTGTCTCCCACTCCTGCTCGGCTTTGCTTGTGGACTGACGGATAAGCCATGGAAAGAGTAGATAACTCATGGCCTTGAGCCAGAGGGTCTGTGTTTGACTTTTACCTACTCGCTGTGGGACCTGGACAAAGTAGCTGTTTGCTGCCTTAGTTTACAAATCTGTGGAATGGAGCTGAGGAGGCTAAAAGGACTTAATATATAAAAAGCACCTGGTGCATTGACAACATTATGTAAACATTAACTACCATTGTAATTGTCTTCTGGCTGCAGGCACTTGCATTTGGGGGGGGGGGGCACGGTTGCTGCTTTTCCTTCACAGTGACGACTGTTTTTCCTTCTCGGGCCACCAACCTCTGCTTCCACCTGATGTGAGAGTTAGAAGAGCTTGCGGAGGGGTGATGAACTTGCCCGAGGTGTTGGTGCTTAGTCACAGGGCCCAACACCCAGAAGGCACCCCACTTCTACCCCAGGCTGTCCCCTACCAAGGCTGAGGTTTGGGGGCTGCTGCTGCTGCTGGCCAGGACCCTACTCTGACCTGGGGAACCACTGAGCAGGCTGTCACTCAGTGTCCCCAACACCCCGGCCTGTCAGGCTGAGCCCAGTTCCTTCTGCTCAGCACCAGACACCTCCAGCCCTGGAGTGGGGAGGTGGTTACCCAAACAAAGGCAGTTATCTCGTCCACTCGCCTGCTGCTCTGCTGGGCTGCGTGCACTGCTCTGGACAGCGTAAAAAGTCAGGCTCGGGTGACAGAGACAGAATTTAGAGCCCTTTTGGATGGCAGCTGGGATTCAGCCTGTCAGCCGGAGGCAAGTCAGGCTGGTCGGGCTTGCAGAGACGCTGGTGCTCGGGAGAGGGCAGGGGTGATGCTATGCAGGGCTCCCCGCACCCCTGCCCTTCTATTTATAATTTCCCTTGATAATAGGACCCATTCATCCCCCCCTGCAGGCCACTAATTGCTCTGGAGCAGGGGGATGACAGCTTAATTATTAACTTCACAAAAATTAAAGTTGGCCCTTGTCAACAAAGTCCATTCGCTGTCACCCAGATGCAATCCGTTGCCCTTCCTTGTGGCAAAGGGCAGTGAGAAAAAAAGGACAGGCCTGGCCTGCTTCCAGCCCCGGCAGACTTCTATTTTCTGGCCTCAGCTTATCTTTGGGAGGTTCTGCTTGGAGGAGACAGAGTGCCTCTCCCTCCCTGGCCAGGAACTGCCGGCCCTGCCCCGCTGACCGGAGGCAGCGTTCAGGTCCCTGGAAATACGGGATCGGAGGGTTGGAAGGGACCTTAGCGAGATTAGACACCAGCAACCGCTGGGCTGGATTCAGGCCGAGGATATGTTTCATTTGATTAGCAGAGTGTTCAAAAAAGTCAGTTTTTTAGAAATTGAGGAGACATCCACAGCATGTAGGATTAACTGTTCTACGGTGAGCAGTCCAGTGGCGTCCGTCAGGCCGCACGACCGGGACCGCTCTCTGGTTCCGAGCACTTTCTTCGGCCCAGAGGGAAAGTCCAGCGACCCCCTGTCGACCCAGCGCTGGCCACCACCCTTCTGCTTTGGCCTGTTCTGGCTGTTTCGGATACACAGAATCACACACCAGGTGGCCTTCGGGGACTGGCTTCTTTCCCTTTTCGGACCGTCGTCGAGGTCCACCCACGCTGCAGCCCGCGTCGGCGCTCCAGCCCTCTTTAAGGCTGAGTAATTTTAGAGGGGTTTTCAGTTGGTTGTCAGCGACTCTGTCCAGACACAATCCACGCAGCCTCCAATGCGCCTGCCGAAGGAGACAGGTCGGTGGCGTCCACAGTTCCCACAGAGCTGCGTGACCATCCCTACAGTCAAATTTGTTTTGAATATTGAAAAATCACTTTTAAATTAAATTCATTTTTAATATCGAAAGATCAAGAGAGGTCACAGAACGGCTCAAAAAAGCAGGTGACCTGGTGACACCGGGGTGGCATCACGGCAGGACAGGCAGCTGAGCCATCTAAGTGGACTTGGGCTCCTGTCCACCACGCCCTGACGTGCAGAACGGCCGCGTCACGCATTTGCTACCCGCCTGGCGCTGGTGGCATGTGAGTGTGTGAGCCTGGGTCCGGGCCCAATACCCCAGTGGACAGATGAAGAAACCGAGACCCATAAATGTCCAGGCCATGCAGGACGTGGGACGGGCTTCAGGCAGAGTGCCTGTCGCCTGCCTCCCAGCAGGCCCACACCCCGTACTGGGAGGCCCTTCACACAGGTCAGAGCTGGGTCTCACCCCCTCTGTGCCTGACGACCTCTGTGCTGTGTCATTGCACGAACGCTCCTGTGGCGGGTGTTTGCTGTTTCTTCCTCCCTCCGGCCCCTGTGCCCCGGGTTTCCTTTGGGGAAACACCCCAAATAACCACGTGGTTCGGACAGGGCGGGCCCCGACACCCCCCGCTCCCCAGGCAGCGCCGTCACTTCCCACGCTGGACCGTCAGGCTTCTGCGTTGCTGTTGGGATGAGGGCTGAGCGACTCGTGTCGGGATGACTGGGGAAGGGAAGCTCTCTCCCTGCAAAGGCTGCCGAGACCAGAGACCAGAGGCGGTGAGATGTGGGCTGAGGCCTGCCGGGGCCATCTTGCCACTTCTAGGAAGAGCCTGCCTGCGATTGGAGCGGGACAGGGGACAGGAGCACAGAGAGGTGGAAAACGTAGATCTCCAATGACACCATTTGAGCACCCTGATACATCTGTGCCTGAAACCCACAAGTTTTCAGGGTTATACTTAACAAATGTTGTCCTTCTTCCTCTTCCTAAACTGGGTTGAGCTGGCTTTTTGTCACTTACATCCTGAGTATGTAAACCACGGGTATTCAAAGCACATTTACCAACCTCTTAGGCCACACTAGTGTTTTTACCTAAAGGATCCCATTGGCCTGACGGTAACGCGGGAAGGTGGGTGGCTACAATGATTTCTGGTTTATGGAGAACAGGATGGGGGTGGTTAGGGAGGTGACTTACCCAAAGATACTCAGCCTGTCAGTGGGCTTTCAACCTCATGTTCAAGGCTAGTTCCTACATCACAGCTCCCCAGTGCATCATGGGAAATGGTTTCAATTTTCCGAAGAGCCTAAACATGGCTTCCGCCTCCCCTTTATGATGGAGATATTCCAGCATAATTGTGGAAAAGATGAATCTATAGAAAAGTATATTACAAATTCCTCTCACAAGTAACATCTTCACATACGTGCAACTTTGTAACATATGAAGTTTACGTAAAAAGTATAAAACTACACCCAGTATGTACAATCTTTCCATTTTGCATTTACCATTTAAAATGATGCCATAAAAATGAGTTTTCCCCCGAGTTGGAGGGAAGGGGCTGCCTGCTGAAGCTTTGGGATGACCTAGGGCTGACCATCCCCCGGCT
>PVKM010049962.1:0-10852 GCA_004027735.1 Carollia perspicillata
GCGGGGGAGGGTCGGGGGCGGCAGTTGCAGGGTCCGGCGCAGTGGCCAAGGCAGGTGGGGAAAGAGTTAATGGTTCTCCGCTTTATTATTTTTCTCTGCTTTGGTGATGACAGCATTGTCTGGGCACCAAGGCCAGCCTTGGGGTGTGGGGGAAGCCATGGTGGTAGGGGGCGGAGGCCAGAGAGACCCCGGACCTGTTAAATATCCAGAGTCGCCAAATCCCAGGAGCCAAATCCCATTCATGGTGTGAGGGTCTCGGGCACTGGGAAGCCCAGGTGTGCGCAGGCTCCGCTCGCGAACCCACGGGGGCGCTGCGATCCGGGCGACCCCGGGGACCGCATGGACACCCTGACAAACCAGCGCCCACACCCCAGATAGGCGCCCGGAGACCCCGGCGCACAGCAGACACAGGTCCATCACGCTCAGACAAGGACACACAGATCCCGCGGCGCACAGACAACGCGGGGCACGGCTGCCCGCCGCCACGCGCCCCCAAGGGGACCCACAATCGCGTTCGCACACCCCGTTACCTTCATGTCGTTGACGATGGCTTGGAAGAGCCCGCCCAGGGCGCCGCACTCCTTCTCCGCCGTCTCCATGCTCGGGCCGGGCGGCGGCGGGGTGCAGGCGGGGCGCAGGGAGCCGGCCCGGGGGAGCCGAGCCGCGGCGGGTGCTGGCTCCGGGGCCCGGCGGGGCCTGCCGCCTCGGGGCCGCTCTCAGCGGCCGGCCGCGCCGCGCTCCGGGGTCGCGGGCCGCCGCGGGGCGGCGCAGGCCATGTCGCGGCGGGGCTGGCGGCGGCGCGGGGGGCGCGGCGCGGGCAGCTGGCGGCGCAGCCTCGGCGCGGGGACTGAGGCGGCGGTAACCGGAGCCGCCGCGGCGCGGGCGTCACGTGGGCGCGGCGAGGGGGACCGCGGGGGGAGGGGGTTGAGGCGGGAGGGGCTGTGGGAACCGCCGGGCGGGCGCAGGCCCATTCGCCGCCAGGCTCCAGAGCTTTGAAATCCGAACCCAGCGCGGCCAGACTGGTCCGGCGAGCGGGGCCGGCAGCGCGGGCGCCACTGCGGGTCGGGGCGGCGCTGGGGCGGGGCCCGCCGGCCATCCCGCGGGGGTGAGACCCGCCCCCGGGTAGGGGCTCACCACTGCCTTTCAGCCTGTGGTCTCCGGCCGGGGCTTCCCGCGTTTTCGGCAGCCCCGCGAGGGCTGGGGGCCCCTGGCAGCATCCCGTGGGATGCCGGCACCACACCCAGCAGGGGCACGAGGCGTCCTAAGGGTGGCCCGCCATGGGGCCTTTCAGCCAGAGAAGAGTTCGGACCTTCCTCCGGAAGTTCTTTGGCTCCTTTTTCAAGCGGTGCCGATGCCACCTGGATGGGGTGCCTGAGGCCAGGCTTTTGGGGGTAGTAGCGTCCCACCCCGCTGGCAAACTCCTTCCTTGCGGTGGGGACCGTGTCAGATCGGCAGGGTGGAAGCGGGCAACGTCCCACCACGTATGTGTGGACGAACGTGCATGCACGTGGGCCAGAGCTGGCACAGCGACTCCAGCAGCGAAACCCACCCTCTCAGAGACGCTGGGACTCTGGAGAAAAGCTCCTTCTCTCCGGGTTAAGGGCCCCTGAGAGCCATTTGGGAGCTGTTAGACCAATCGGACGCTTCCCAAAGTTGGGGGTGGGGGGAACCGAGGCCTACAGGTGCGGTCAGGTGAGGCTCATTTAGCCCAGGTGAGGCTCATTTAGCCCAGGTGAGGCTCATTTAGCCGTATCAAGAGGTGGGCAGCACCTGGGGAGCTCCCTCCCTCCTTGCACTGGTCTGGGTCTTGCTTTGGATCCCCAGTGTCTGCAGAGTTCAGCGGGGTGTAAGGCCCTCTCATTCAGAAACTTGAGGTGAGCTCAGTTCATCTGTCCCAAGGGGACATGTCCAATCCAATTGTCTCTGGGGGAATCAGGATGGAAAAGTCAGATTAGGTGCCTGGGAGGGGTTCAGGGTCCAGGGAGACCAGTGCTTAGTGCTGTCAAGGAAGAAGGGGCAGGTCCCAGGGGTGACAGCTGGGTCCCCCAGGGCCCCAGGTCTCCAGGAGAGGTGGTAAGGTCCACTGTGGCACCAGGCAGGGGCAGATGCCAGTGGGAAGGAGCAGGCAGGTGCAGGTTGAGGGTTTTCCGTCATTTCTTTATTGGGGCAGGGGATGCATCATTCCTGTGGACCTCTGTGCTGGCCCCCACGTGTGGACAGGTCTGTACTGTATAGACATTGCAGGAGGCCAGAGCTCTGGTGGGCTGGGGAGGTCACACTCTTTCACAAGAGGGTATCTGAAAGTGACCTATTCCGGAGGATAGGTGGTATCTGAGGCTGTGGCCCCACCCTGGTGGGAAGCCAGCTTTATCAGAATGCTGGACGGCTCTGGGGCCCAGGGGGCTGGGCTGTGAGGAGTTTGGGTGGACAGAACGGCCTCCACCTCCCCCCAGCCCCAGGCTGGTGGCAGGGCCAGCCCCGCCCTTGAGGCAGGTCCTCGGGCTCTCTGGGAGGGGGCCTGGAGATCCTGTGTGCTCCATGGGACCGCTCCTTGGGCCCTTCTCCATGCCAGGCCTGTCAGAGGACAACTCTCCGGTCCAGGTGGTCCCCACGCCCACTTCGCTGGTGCCTCACTTCCAGGTGCTTCTTCTGGACCTTCTCAAAGTGCTGCAACAGCTCGGCATAGTCGATGCTGGGGGAGTCCACTGCCTGCGACTTGGGGGCTGCCTTCAGACTGTCTCTGGGGAAGGGTGCAGAAAGGCTCAGCGTCAACGTCTCCGCATGCATAGGGCTGGTGGGACTCAACCTTGGGGAGTCGGTCTGCCTCAGGCCCAGCATCCCCTCAGCGTGGCAGAGCCCCATGAGCACCCCGTCCCCTGCAGCTGGTGAGACCAGTCAATACTGCCGCTTGGATGTGGCCTTCAGCCTGCGGGCTGGCAACGGCGCCCAGGGCAGGCATTGCATTGGGAAGCATTTCCTGTTTACGAGTGGCTCCCTTTGGGGTGAAAGCCAGGGCTAGCAGCCAGCCAGGAAGCCAGCTGGGGCCTGGAACAGGGTCCAGGGATGGGGGAAGGAGGCAGCCTGGTCCTTTCTCTGGGGCAGGGCGAGGGACAACAGGGATGGCCGAAGAATCTCTACTGCGCCCTCAACTTGGCAGGACATCTGTTTCTGAGGGTGGGGGCCCAGAAGCCCGCAGGCACTCCCTGTGCCCGGGGAGGGGAAGCTGGTCTCAGCCATCACGGGGCATGATGACGGCTCCTACAACACCTGCCGCTGCTCCGCCCCCAGCGCTCTGTAGGGCAGCCCAGGTTGTGCACTGCAGTTACCTCGCACCTGATGCTCCCTACAGGCCTGCTGCCCCTGCAGACCCAGGGTTTCGCTTGCCCTTGGGGACCAGATCCCCTTGGGCTCCTGTCCCCGTTCCTACCCATACCTCCAGCAGGGAGTCTCGTGACAGACTGTGCTCCTCCTGCCCGTTAACTTTGGGGGAAACGCGAAGGTACTTCACCCAAGTGGAACCCTTGCCAGGGAGCCTCGCCCTCAGGAAGGTACAGGCGGCCGATGGGCTGAGCCTGACAGGCACCGCTGACCATCAGCAGGCTCCTGGGGTAGGACTGGGGCAGCTCCCCTCCCCATGGCTGGAGGTGGCCCCTCGCACCCCTCCTCAGCCTGTTTCCTTCCTGCCTCCTGTTGAAGACGCTTTGCCTGCAAACACCTTGGTGGCTGTGGCTGCTGCTTTCCTGGGCCTCAAGCCTGGGCTCCCTCACTCAGGTGACATTAGCTCAACGAAGACCAAAAAGCGGGGCCCACTCTAAGAGTGCTGGGCTGCAGGCAGCACTCTGGACTCTGGTGGCTGCCTTCGACTCCCCTGGAGCAGGGGAGGCTGAGCGACAGCCTGGAGTTGGGACCACTGTGTGACGTAGCTGCATACTGCCCCGACCCATGACATTGAGGTTTGTTGTTCGAGGCTGGCTGCCCACGGGTCTGCATGCTGCCCTCTCAACACCCCTGGCAAGCCAGGGCATTAGGTCCCAAGGAGGCACTGAGACGAGGGGCTTCCGTGGGGACGTGGCCACGAATGGTGACATGCAAGACATGCCAGGGTAGGGGGAGAGGTCCTTGTGCTGGCAATTGTCTTGTCCCTCGTGACTCAGCCTCCCTGTGGGCAGACCCTGCCTGGCCTGAGGACTTGGGAGCAGGGAGGGGTGTGTCCCGTGGGGGTGGGGGGTAGTCTCCTCAGAGCACGGAGTCCAGGGCTCCTCTCCCTGCCCGCCAGAGAGGGCACAGCCTACCCTGTTTTCTTCCAGTTCCCAACCCTCAGGCAGTGAGGGGCTGCAGGATACTCAGGGGCGGCCGGAGCTGGGACTCCAGGACCGAAGCCGGTCCTCTCTCCTGCCACCCCACCCACGCACCTGTCACCAGGCTACTGCTGCTGAGCGTCACCAGCTTTTCCTTCAGAGGGTCTCTCTGGCCTCATTGAGAAGATGGTCCTTGAGGAGTGGCCCAGAAGCCGGAGTGGGGGGCCAGGGTCCCCTAGCCCTGCTGGTGCCTTGAGCACACAGCACGAGGCAGGGCGAGGACCACAGAGGCTCCTTCAGCTGTCCTTGCCTGCAGGCCTGTCATGCAACCTGACGCTGTCTTCCAGCTGCCTGTCCCTCACAGGGCTGAGACTGTCCTTAGGCCTCTCTAGGGTGTGAGCTGTCCCTCTGTGCCCAGCCCTGACACCTGACCCCTCCTCCAGCTGTTCCGGAGGCCCTTACCCACCACTCCCTGCCTGCGTCTATGGCAGCCCCCTAGGTCCTTGCTAAGAATGGCTCGGAGCCCAGAGTCCTGAAGATTGGGCAGAGCCTCGCACAGCCCTTCGGTCCAGATGCTCACTCGCCAATGAAGCACCCCAGCGGAAGTGCGGGGGCTGGCCTGAGGTCCCAGGGCCCAGGCCAGACCCTAACCCAGGCCTGTGGACTGTCCCCTGACCTGCAGGCTCCTCTGTGCAGAGGCCTCAGCCCCCTGTCCAGACACTTCCCTGACGGGCCATGCAGCTCCCGAAGGAATGGCCATTGCCTCAGCCCCACTCTGCAAACCCGCTCTGCCCTGGCTCGGGGCGTGCAGGAGGTTCTGACTATTCTGAGATATGGAGGGGGTACAGCGGGCTGGAGGGACAGAGCTGGGGGAAAGGACTTGCCCTTAGCAGCATGGGGTCCACAGCCTGGCCCAGAGGTCTCCCCCAGAAAGGCAGGCTGGTTCCTGAAACGGGGGACACCAGCGTTTCCAGGGAAGCAGCCCTCCCTGCCTCCCCCGCCCCTCCCACCACACCTTCCTTCCTGAGTGCCTGCCTCGGCAGCCCGAACAACTGTCGGGGACCGGAGAGGCCCGTGCAGAGGTGAGGCCAGCGAAGCCCAGTGCGGCTTCAGGGCCTCTCTCCCCAAACACAAACCCAACTGCACGATGTTCCCTGATCCCCTGGGATTAATCTGGTGGCACCGTGAGCGGCTGGGACAGTGCCCAGCACTGCCACCCTGAAGAGCTCTCATCAGGGAAAGGGTCAGGGTGGGCAGGACCTGGGCCTTCATCCTGGGACCACTCTAGTTGAGGTCCAAGCCCCTCTGGCTGGCGGGGGGGCACACCCAGCCCATAGAGAGGCCAGGCTGGGTTGGGGGAGCCTGAGCCCAACGGCATGGTGGGCACGGGGGCTTGGATTAGGGGTCGGGTGCCAGACAGGCCCATCTCCAGGTGACCTGCATCCATCCCAGCAGCAAAGGCCCGAGGCCCTTCACAGAGCAAGGCGCCAGCCCACCGAGTGGCTTGAACAGCCCGGGAGGGAATTCTAGACACAGGGCATCTGATGCAAGCTGGGTGAGCTCCATTCAGCGTAAATCTTCTCAGTGGCTCTGCTGTTTCCATGGCAACCCGACAAGTGAAATTTTCCATCTCAGATGCCAAATGCCTGTGGATGAGGCAAAGCCTCCAAGGGTTACCAAATATAGACACGGCCCAACAGGCTCTGGGGGCCAGGCCAGCAGTGGGTTCGGGTGGGAGTCGACCTCCCAGGGGCTGTAGCCCTCCTGCCAGAGCGGCCTGTGCTGGGCCTCTTGGCAGAGGTGAGTCCAGCACCTGTTCTTCCCATGGGCAGGGCCCGAGCAGTGCAGCCACTGGTGTACCCTGCCTCCCTCCCACCCACCCAGGAGGCACTGAAAAGGTCCCAGCAGGGCTGGGGTCTTTGGCGGCCCAGGCTTAAGCCCCTGCCATAGATGGAGGGGAGGACTGCCTGAGGCCCGGGACTAGGCCCTGTCTAGCTGTCCGGCCCATCTGCCACCTGGGACACTGTCCCTGAGCCGGGGCGGCAACTCCTCCTCTTCCTGGAGTTTCTCTCCAGGGACCCTGGTCTGGGTGAGCCCTCTGACATTTTCGATGAACTCAACCTTGGTTCTTAGAGAAGGTGTCACTACTACCAACCACCTACTCCCAGAATCCTCCAGCCTAGTGTTCTGATACAGAAATGAGAGGCCCACGGGCAAGTGGCTGTAGGCCCACGGACAGGGGTCTGTCTGAGGGGGGTGGCGGAGGAGTCTGATGCCCAGGCAAGAGGGACCCTCAGCAGCCCCCAGCAGCAGCGCTTTCTCTCCAGGCTCCTCCAGCCCCGACCCTGCCTGGCGGCAGTGCCTCTGCCCCGACGGAGGCAGAGGGCACGGCCCCAGCCCGGCACTCACTCGGTCTGCAGCAGCTCGGGGTTGGGCACGCACTGGAGCCGGTGGGAGAGCAGCTGGAAGGCGCTGCTCTGGGGCAGCAGCATGAGCAGGCCGTAGAGGGCCTTGATCAGGTACGGGTTGTTCTTCACGTCTAGCAGCTGCAGGCGCAGGTCTGCAAAAGGGCAGAGGGCAGGGGTCAGGGCCCAACACTGTCCTACACCACTCCTTACCCTGGCCAGGAGAGGGCCAGCCAGGCGGCTGTGGCACACGGAACGAGAGCAGAGCTCCTCAACAGCCGGGCCATCCAGTACCACTTCGCTGCCCCCATGACCTCATCCTTCTTTCTTCCTATCTACCCACCCGCCTGCCTGTCTGCTCAGCCTGGCGACACCCACCCTGCTCCTGGGCCTGGTCCCCTGCCCCCAGGCTCCCTGCCTCCCTAGTCATGGGGTGGGGGGGGGCTCAAGCTGTACTGTAGCAGCTCCCCTGTCTGCTCCGCACGTGCCAGCACGAGAGCTATAAATAGGGTGAGCCGGAGAGAGACTGGATTAGGACGGCTTTGAGGGAGGGCAGGATGGAAAGCACTTCTGTGTGTGGCTTAAACACACACCAAGTCCAGGAGTGTCTGGTGGGGGCTTCAGACCCGCCTCAGACGCCAGCCTTGCCACCACCCAGCAGATGGGAGACACGGCCCTGGCCCTGGCCCACCCACACAAGCCCAGCCTTCGGTCCTCTGAGCCCCTCTGGGAGAGCCACTGGCTTCTACCTTCTTGTGTCTCTTGGCCCAGTCTGGGGACCTTTTGTGGAGGTGAGACACACTCCCAGAGAGGCCATGTCACTCTGCAGCTGTGCGGGGACTGGGCTGGCACTGGGAGAGGGAGCAGCCAGGCCCAGGGGCCAGGACAAGGCAGGAAGCAGGGGCCTGCCACAGCCCCTCCCCATGCCCTGGGGGATGTGGCAGGAGCCACCAGAGGAGACCTGAGCAGCAGTGCCAAGCCTTGTGATAGCAGCAGAAGCCTGGGCCTGTCTGAGGCCAGAGCCCACTGCCAGCCCTGGGGGAAGCTGGGCCTTTGGGGCCAAGCCGGCTGCCAGTGGGGTCTAGGCTGCTCAGGGCTGGAGAGGGTGCTCGGCAGGACTAGGGTGCAGCTGCTGAGCTTGCCCCAACTAAGTGCTGGGCCTGGAGGGAAGATGCTCGTGGCTTTTCTAGGGTCAGGCTGGACCTGGCTCCAGGGGGGCACATGCCTGGCTGTCCTGGGAGGCCTGTGGGGAAGCGAGATGTCAGGTCAGGGGACCACTTGGGACAGGCTTAGGGGTGCTCTACTGGGAGCAGGGTCTTCCCTCCGCTCTTGTGTCAGCACGGTGCCTGGCTATCTGGAGAAGCTGCCTTCTCTTTGGGAGGGCTGGGGCTAACCCCAACCGCCCCCAGCCCGTGTGTCTGCCGCCGGGCTCCAGGGTGAAGGCTGATGGGCATGGCCTGGGTAGGTCAGCAGCACCACCGGGGAGCAGGGGGCCCGGGTGGCCAGCTTGGCAGAAGAGTAGCCACCAGCAGGGCTGCCTCCCGGCTTCCCCACTGCACCAAAAACACAGGCGTTTCATTCAGTCAGTGTTAGAGGCGCCAAGAGCTATGCTTGCCCCACCAGCTGCCACTTCTGCACACTCAGCCTGGGTGTTACAATCAGACGGCTCCCGCCCAACGGCTCCCAGCAAGTGCCAACCCTGCTCTGCAGGAGACGAGTGTGTGGCTCCCAGGCATGCCGGAGCAGCTGCAGGTGGGCCAGGGCCCCCCAGTTTCCAGCAGCCAGGGCAGAGAGCGGTATGCCTGGAGGAAGGGGCCAGGACAGCTCTGGGACGGCCCCCCTCGTCCCCCGACAGCCCTACTCCAGTTCTCCCCGGCAGGGACGACGTTAGCCTTCGGGTGGGTTTTGCTGTCCGCCCTGGCATGTCCGTAAGACCCACCCTGAGGCCCACGGGCAGGCCCCACATTCTGGTGCCACGTGTCCCAGCCCTGCGCCATCTGGTCTCCTCAGCCCTGACTGTGCTCCCAGCCCAACATTCCTGACGTTCCAGAGTGTCCCTGGGGTGGCTGCCCTCTCCCGCCCTGCCTCCCTCCTCGGAGTGTGGCCCAGGCTGGCCGGAGGCCGGAGGCGGCGCCCTTACATGTGAAGATGGGGCACTCGATCAGCTGCACCAACTTGTCCACCTCTGTGAGGAAGTCCACAGTGACCTCCAGGTCCCCGCTGGGTGGGCAGTCAAGGAAAGCCTGCCCGAGGGGTCAGGACAGCCCACCTCTGTGAGGGGTCTCAGCTGGGGGTGTGGGCAACTGGGGAGCTGGGTGGGACTGGGGGGCTCAACCCAGCAGCTCAGAGCTGCCCTCCTCCCTCTGGGTCTGGTTTCTGAGGTGCAGAGCCAGCTTCTGCCTAGGCTGACTCTGCAGACGAAGGGTATTTGTCTATTCTCCCCTGTGCTTTTGTGTCCCTCTCAGTGAAAAGCGGCACGGCCGCCCCCCCGCCCAGGCCCTTGGGTTCCGCTCCGACAGCGCTCTCCCCTGCGATCCTGGGCTCAGAAAAAGGCTCTTATCTCGGCCCTGCAGCCCGTGGGGGAGCGCTGGGCAGGAGAGGCCCCTGCTCCCGTCAGGGCGGGAGCCCGTTGGCTGGGCCAAGGTCAGGGCTGCAGCGCACGTGTGACCTGTGGTCCCTGGGCCACACCAATGACCAAGAGAAGCAAATCTAGACTGTGGATGGAGAGCAGGCACCCTGAGGGAGCCAGGCTAGGCCACGGCTGACTCGAAGGAAAACGCCTCAGTGCCCTTACCTTTCCCCCTCAACTCCAGGCCCATCAGGAAAGGAGGCCAACGTCACATCCTAAGTAGCCCTCCAACCTGGGGTCCCACACTCGGCATTCACAGAGGTGGCTGGTTGGCTTTAGAGTGTTTTAAACAAAACCTGACCACGGGTGCCTTTAGTCGAGGCAGGCCCTGAGCTGTGCTGGGGTCTTCCCTCTTCCTGAGGCCTCCTGTCCAGCCCACTTCTCCCCACGGTGTCATCTGCAGAGCCTGCTGGCTCTGTTGTCCCTGAAGGTCCCCGAGCTCCTCACCAGCAACGCCACCGCCGACAATCCGCTCAAGCCCACAGGGCCCCATTCCTGGCCCAGGGCCCGGCCGGATGTTCGGGGAGCAGAGTGTACCCTGCCTATGCCCTGGGCTCCCGCACCAAGATGGAAACCACGAGGTCTCCCCAGGGCCAGCCCCCTTCCACGAGGCCCCAGGCGGCCCTGCTTGCTGCCCACAGCACACACACCCTCCGAGGCCCCTAACAGGCCCTGTCACAGGCCTGGGCCGGGTGCAGGTGCGGCTGGACTGCTCCCCAGGAGGGAGGGAGCCCCCGGCCTCCACCTGTCCCTCAGCGGCTGCACCTGGAGAACTGCGACAGCGAAGGATACAACTTCTGGATGAGGTCGTAGGCGTGCCGGTAGTTCTGGGTGAGGAAGCAGAGGGACACCGTGGTGACCGGGTTGTGGCACCAGGAGCGGTACAGGCAGCAGAACAGATTCTGGCTCTCCTGGGGACGGAGGTGTGAACAGTTAACAGAGCCCCCGGTGCCCCACCTGTTCCTCCCCCAGGGGTCCCGAGAGGGGAGGAGAGCCAGGAGCCAGCTCAGCACCTCCAGCCGTCTGGCGGCCGGGCTGGGAACAGGCTGTCACAAAGGAAACGCTGACAGCTCCTCCTCAGACCCTGTCATTACTCCCGGTCCCACAGGCCACGTGGTGGTGGTGACGCCTGCAGGGGAGTGAGCCTGTCCTCGGTGCTGGCATTTCTGCTCTAGGCAAATAGCAGTTAATTGTTGTCCCCGGGACCCTGCGTCCTGGAGCCTGGGGGGCCGGGAGAGGGTGTGAGGGGAGGGCGCAGAGTGCGGGTGCGGTGGGTGTTCCCCTTGTCCTCAAACGCCGCCTCTCCTCCCTCCTCTGCGGCCCACCTCGAACTCAGGAACCAGCCCAGGAGTGGAGCCCACGTTCGGGGCAGCCCCTGCCCTGAGGAAAACTGCTGAGGCCTCTGTGAACGTCTGAGAGGAACCGCAGGGAGGAGGCAGGGGTGTGGCCTGGACCACTCGGAGCCCGGTGGCCCCAGATGACCTCGGACCAGGCCTGATGTCCCTGGGAAGGGGCAGATG
>PVKM010049963.1:0-10828 GCA_004027735.1 Carollia perspicillata
GCGAAGAGTGTAGACTCATAAATTAAAAGCAAAGACGCCCTCATTTCACACCACGGTCACATGTTGCTCTACAGCACAAGGAATGATTGCATGGGAGGAAGTGGGTGGAGAAATTATATTTTGCTTGACTATGAATTAATTTCAATCATAGAGTTTCTTTGAGAAGGAGGAAGGAAATGTTAATTCATTGCGAAAGGCAGGGTCAAGTGTTTAAATGTGACAAGGACCTAAATTAGATACAAAACGGAGTGACATATCCTCCTAGGATTTTTTCTCTAAACTGCCAAATGCCTTTCGTCTATGACAGGCCCAGGTCTGAAGGAACATCGTTTTAGCCTTGCATTTGCCCCTCGTCCTGGTGTAGCCACGGAACAGAGATGTCTCAGGACAGAACACGACCAATGGACTCTGCGTCCCCAAACACACGCTTCCACCTTACAAAGCCAGCTGTGCAGGTAGGTAGACAGACAAAGAGTTTAAACAACGCAAGACAAATGCAATAACAGTGATCTATTACGATACTGTTCACATGTTTGAAGAGTGTCATTCACTGGTCGTCATTTTATAGAAAATAAAAAAGAAATTATGGAAGGCACGTGACCCAAACAAGCAGAGGCATAAAGCTGTGATTTAGTGAGAGCGGGTGAGTAACCTGTGGGCCTTGCTAAGAAGCAGACTGTGGCTCGGCAGGTCTGGAGTGGACCCACGCTCGGCAGGTCTAGGAAGGTCCCCGATGCTGAGACACTGCACCAGTGGGCCTTGAACCACACCTGGAAGAGGAGCGGATCAATGGAGCTGAGTGGTTCGTAAGTTCGGTTGTACCTCTTCAGGAATCCTGTCTCCTAAGCCTGTCTCCACGCTACTGATCCCGTCGGTACGGCTTGCAGGCCTGGGGACCCACTGTTCCAAGCGCACTGTGTGGTTCCATGGGCAGCACAGTTAGCAATCCACTGGTGTAGACAATGTTAGACTCTTCAGAAAATAGCAAGGGTTATCTTTTCAGAGAAAGTGAGTTCTGAGGGCTATTTTTTCCAGTGGATAGCTAAGTCATTATACCTCGAAATATTCGTTTCATGTCCTTTCCCTGTTTAAGGTTTCCCATTCAACTCTGTTAGGTGAACTGTAACTAAATCCTGGTTTTCTGATGATAGAATGGGTAGATTATTTGGTACTAGAAGTCTTAGCTTGTAAAACATTTTACGGAGAAAGCCTAGTGGTGAAGCACTCAGATGACTGGTAATGAAGGTAATGAAGGTTAGAGGTGAATTTGAGGAATGGCTGGGGAAAAAGGACTATAATTTTTATTACCAAAGGCAAGAGCAGAGAAATGATAAAATGTGAATGCTTGGAGTAGCATTTTAAGGAAATCTGAAAGCTTCGAGTGAGTCAAGAATGCCCCGCGGCTGCTGTTCGCATATCGATCTGCAGTGTGCGACCTACTTAGTAATGTAGATTGTGATTCTCATTCAAAAAAAAATTACTCATTGCATTAAAAGCTGAAAAATGCAGTGATCTGGTTAAAAATTCTGAGGACCTTAGTTATTTCAAGCGCTAATGGCCTCATGTCAGTGAAGAGATGTTTTGTTATTTATAGACATGGGAGATTTAAATAAAAAAGGTTTTTACATGATTTAAATATAAATTGTAAAGTGTGTTACAAAGAGAGAAGAAATGTGACTAAGAAAAGGAGAAACAGGACAGAAGAAAGAAACAGAACTCATTTCCTGAGCCTTTTCCTCGTGGCATGTAATACATACCTCATTTCCTCCCTGTCGGGATTTGCATTAGCAAAAACATACATCAGAGCTGCCACAGACTTTTCCTCAGCCTCCTGAACTCTTCAGTTGGGTGATCCGAGCACCATTCCTGTCCAATAGTGCCTTTTAAATGCTTTAAAAATAAATTTAACGTCGACAAAGGATATTTTTACTTTCATACAGTGACAGAAATTTGAAGGGGAAAATGCATAAAAATAAACATATTTCATTAAAAAAAGTAGTAATTAATCAAAAGCCTATCTTACTGGCTGTTGGCACATTGATGGTTTGATTCAGAAAACACGAGCTTTCAGTTAAAAATTGACCAAACTGATCAAAGAGCCATTGAACACAGCACGGCTCTCTGTCTTCAGCAAGCCGCAAAAGCAGAGTAATAAATGATTGAGTGGTATTCTGTAGAGAAATAATTCTTATTATACAGGATACATGTGACAAACACAGTCATCTCTTGGAGTATTATTCACATGCTTGTTTTTGTATTTTATTTTATTTGGCCTTCACGATTTGTTTTTGTAGCTGCTTAGCCAATTAGGAATGAGAAGGTTAGGACTTAAACTTATTATTCACCTGAAGGAAATACTGATTCATTATTATACTACAGGTGACTTGGCTGGGTAATTAATGTGTGGGAATGCTCCAGAATTCCAGTTATTCCATTATCTTGGACATTCGTCCTCAGTCGAAATCCACGCACCAATGCCATCTTTCTATAATCAGGGTTTTTTTTTTTTTTTATCATTGCCGCTGTTGTTTGCTGTAGTTTTATATAATTTTAAAAATATCCAGTCATTATTACAGTCTATTCCACTCAAGTACAATTTCATGTATTTGTAAATGGTCCATTAGTCTCTAAAGCATTTTTCCATTCATTTGCCATGACTGATACTATTGAAGTGTTTAAGGAACAAGTCCCAATAGCTGTGGCTCCCATGTCTCGTGGTGCCCTTTTATTTCCGACCCCTTCCTGTCTCGGTCATGGTTTCTGGGACCATTGGGTTATATCTCATCTCTGCCTCTTCACCTAAAATTCACGCCTCAGCTCGTTGTCATTGGATTGTCCCCTTTAAAATGATTAATGTTATTGCGTGAATTTCACTTTAATAAAAAAGTACATTTCTGCAGCTGCGTTCAAAACATTTAGATTCAGTTAAGTGACTAAGACTTGAATCCGGAGAGACCCGGAAGCCTTTGAGAGGCCAGACTCAGCTGGTTCAGCGTGGGGGCTGGGGCATGGCTCCCTCAGCTCCTCACCCTTGTTTGATTTTCCGGAGACTGTGATGGCACACTCCCTTGCAAATTGTGGTTCTGCAAATTTGGGGTGAGGCGATGTAGAGAATGACTAAGCCATTCACTTGTTTATGCTTAAAAATATGCCAACTTACATAACGGCCATTTATAAATTCTAAAGTCCTATTCAAGTACAATGCAGTCTTGATGATGAGGATTATAAGACTATGTGGTAGGGATGAACATTGTCCTGGCTTCTGTACATTATGTTAGATGACGTGTACACCTGCATGGAAAGCACAAGTCATTAATTGCAACACTTGTCGGTCGCACTGTTATATTAGAGGCAGCTGGCACAGTGGTGAGAACACAGGAGGGGAAGCCCAGCCCGAAGACTTAGCTTAGGCTTGCAGCCACGCCCCTCACTTCACTTGCGGACGGTAACTGGGCGTAGCACGCTATTTGACGTGTGGTTTCTCTGTGGAGTGACTCTGTTTCGCAACCTGTTTTGTAAAACATGAAGCACTAGTCAAATGCAAATAATCATTCTCATCGGAAACAAAGTTATAGTTGCCTGCATTTTCAACAATTATACAAAAATCAAAAGTCATGGGATTTGTAAAATATAAACAACAGAAATTAGAAGTAAAAGAGAGAAGGAGAACTTCTGTAAATAACTTTATAGTCACTTTACCAGCTATGTTTACAGCTAAATATCCTTAATTTATTTTTTTTTGGCTACAGAATAAGTGTATTTGTGCAGTCACATAAGTCGAGTCAAATGTAACTGCAATAATTATTCTCTGTTTTTCTTTTCTTTAAATTTTATTTTATGGTGGTGAGAAAATTAATTCACTTTTTAGATGAAGTGAAGATGTAATTTGTATCTCTAGTTACATATGGAGTGAACAGCAAAGCAAATCAATGTAAGTGTGTTAACTTCCACAAGGAATTGTAGTGAGGTTTTATTTTTCTTTCCTATTTTCTATTTATCTTACAAACATTGCTACTTCATGTCAAAGTGATTTAGGGAGTGCCTCTACAAATTTAAAAATACCCCATAAAAATAAATTAAAGCCTTGAGTATTTTTGAATCCATACCACTTTATTAAACCTCCTTCAATATATATAGGCTATGTGCGTTAGAATCCTGGCGGCATGCCTTGGCATTCCCATATACAAATGCCTGGTGCTGTGTTTAATTGTTCACCTTCACGCACACTGTGACCGGGACAGCAAGTGCATATAAATATTTCACAGCTATAGTTTGGACACTCAAGATTTTAACTTCTTTTTAGGGTCCCCCCTCCTCTGGCAGTGCAGAAAAAAATAGTATTGAAATGCCATTCCAACTTAAAATCTCAGAAAGAACACCCCAGAGAGCTGCTTCACTTACTTCATGTTGGAGAACTCTCTTAGATAGTTAATGTCCATTTATATGGTAATTGCTCGCCAATATACGCCTTCTTTCTCTCCTTTCTGCTAGATTCCACTTGCACCTGATAACACCAGTCATTAACGCCCCGTGCGAGTACAAATGATCTTCATGAATAGTGCAGGGCAGATCGATAAAATGTTCAAGTTTGGCTTAAGCTGAATGCTTAACACTTCATGAATTAAAATGAGATGAGAGAATACGCATGAACACCAAGCCATTACTTTTATTTTATTTCAGCGACTCTCTGGGAAGACTGGCCTCTCGTTTGCAGGAAGGTTTATCTGCCCTGCCCTTGGCTCGTGCCCTCTGAGAAGTCAGGAAAATAGGAATGTGGGTACAGAAGCGCAGGACAACGTTGCCCACCTTTGCCAATGAACTCCAGTGCTCCAGCGGCACCCAACATTAAATTATAGAAAAAAGGAAGAAGCCCACCAGAGTTATAACATAAAGAAAGAGTGAGACAAAGAAAATGGAGAGGAAAAACAGGAATACCTTAAGATGCATATATTAACATTTTATGTTAAGACTATTTGTTGAACACCTATTATGTCCCAAGTAGTGGGGGGTTTTTTCCTACTAGGGATATAGCAGCTTATAAGACAGATGACATTAGTCCTCTTATTATAAAGGAGTATATAAGCAGTATACACTTATATAAGTACACAAGATGACTTAAATGGTGGAAATTGTGGAGACTCTGATGCAGAGAGACTGGAGAGAGGGCACTGGTCAGGAGGTGAGGAAGTTCTGTCGGAGGCGGAGGTGTTTGGGCAGAGAACTGAGTGGAAACAGAATGGCCCCCTGAGTGCATGTGCGGGAAGTTTCCCAGGTGCAAGGTGCCCAGGATAGGAGCTCTTATATCAGGAGCTGGTGTTCAGGTGAACAGAGGCCCAACTTTCTGGAGCCTAGTGAGTGGGACAAACATAAGGTCAGTGAGCTTGGCAGAAGCCACAGACATTGGACCTGCAGGTCGTAGTGACAAGCTATGAGGAGGTGTCCTTAACCAACAAGAAAACCCATCCCAAGGTCTGAGCAGGGTCCTCTGCACAGAGCAAGAGCTTAGCCAGCATGAGACCAGTGGTTTCAGCTCTGCCTGTGCAATGAAGCCACCCAGACACTGTGAAAAGGCCCGAGTCCCACCCCCAGAGGTGACAGCAGACAACTGTGGGAGGGGCTGGAACACGCTTCTAACCTGCAGCCACGACTAGGAAGTAGTTTGTTAGATTTCACTATAACTGTATATTTGAGTTTCTATTTTGAAAAGAATAAGGATAATAGATATAGTCCAACATTGTATAAGGTGATTTTAAAAGTATTTCATTATTTCTTGTATTTATTTAGGATATATTTTCTATTTTTCAAAATCTTGAGCAAAAACTTTTTTTGAAAATCACAATACAAATATACACATAAGGCAAAATAGGAATCATTTAAAAGATTCTGAAACACCTATTTAACTGCGTTGACCAGCTTAACCAGGCAATTAGGCAAAATATTAACACAAGGTTTTCTGACATAGGAAAATGGAAAGTATGAGCACAGATGCTTTCAGAGAAAGCACAAAAATACACCGTAGAGACGGAGAGCGTTTGGGAGATGGAAGAGACAGGGGTGAATGAGGGACCTGATGTTCCGGCAGAAGCCATCAGGTGTTTCTGAGCGGATGTTCTAGGAGGCTGTGGCACATGGAGGGACAGTGCGGAGTTCGTGGGGGAGATGATGTCACTCACGGGAACCTGTTCCCACACCGAAGCTTCCCCACACGTGAAGACTTGCTCAGGACTCTGAGATGCAATAGCCAGAGGACCTCATGGCATTTGGAAATGTGAAGCCTGAGCCCTACCACCCTTATTAAACCAATGTCTTTGACCAGAGACACACACGAAACATGGTGATGTAGCGATCAGTTGACAAAGACTATGGCCAGAGGCTCACCAGAACCGAGAACCAAGGGTTCCATATTTGCTAGCTCAGTCTCTGTGGTGACTTCACAAAGCATGACTGCTGTGGATAATGAGAATCATGTATATATTCAAATGTGCCTAACAAAAGATGCACAGAGTGTCAGAAAATTTTCAAACAATGTTAAGAAATTTAAAATAGGTTTTAAACAATTTGAGGTATATACTATGTTCATGTATTGTAGGATTCAACATTGCAAAAATGTCAAATCATCAAAATTGTCTATGTACTTTAATGAGATCTCCATAAAAATAATGATTTAAGTGGAGCTTGACTAGATGTTTCTAAAACGTACACGGAAATGCAAAGATCCAAAATAGCCGGAGCGGTCTTGACAGAGAAGAACGTGGGAGGACTCGAACTGCCACAGATAAAGCCAAACCCTGAGCATATGGTTCTGACGCAAGGGTAGACAGGGAACAGGAAAAACAGCCTTCAAATAGCCCCATGCACAGGGACACTTGATTTAGGACATAAATGGCACGTCAGAGCAGTAGAGGAGATGGTATGGGGACCACCTCCTCAAAGACACACAAAATAAAAATCACACCGAACCCTACTGCATATCATTCACAAAAATAATTCCACAGGGATTGTAACTATAGCTATCTCACACACACACACACACACACACACACACACACACACACGAACTAACTAACCAACCAAACAGGCAAATACATATAATTCAATTAATAGCATATGATTTCCGAACAGAAAAACATTTAAACAGAATTCAAAAAATCTTCACCATGCAGAAAAATAAACTGGGTGGCATTAAACTGAAGATTATTTTTTAATCACTGAAGTGAAGCATGAAAAGAGTGCAAAAGATATTATGTGCAACACAAATAATTACCAAGTGCTATTTTGAGAATACACAGAGAAATTCCACATTTTATTAAGAAAGACCCAACACTTGTGAGGGAAGGGGCTGAAATAGCCAGGAAGCCTATGAAAACATGGACAACGTAAAGGCAGCTATTCAAATGATGCATATGGCCAGCGCACATGTGGAAACGTGTGTACCCTCGTCGGTGACATGGGAGATCCCAATGAAGCAAGTGTACAATTCACTGTCTACCCATGAGCAGGGCTAGAATGCCGACAATCAGATGATAGCACAGACGGGGGCCACAGAAACGCTTGTATATTGATGGTGGGAGTGTCGATGGTTAGATTCACATCAGCAAATAGGAAATACTGACCAAGTCGGAGATGCTCCTGCCCTGTGACCAAGCAACTCATTCTTTAGAGCATGCTGTCCAAGAACAAGGCTGTTCTGATGCCTGCTCAACAGCCAGGAAGACTTCATGATTATTGCCGTTGGGTTATTGCAACAGGGGAGAGAGATCAGACTCAACTCCGGAAACACTAAGAACAGCTGGGGGTTGACAGGCAACTAACAGAGAGAGGGAATCCGGGGATGGAAAATGGCCAAGAAAGGACATCAAGGGTGGGGTCTCTGGCTGACCTGATCTAACAGGATTCTTGCTGCAAGCAGGCCAAGCACTCAGGCATCGAAGGTGGGGGTTGAGGAACCTCATTAGATATCACGGGTGATCAGATCAGGAAAGAAGGGGTGATTCTCACTAAATGATGAAAGGATTCTCGCTAAGGCTGGGCTAGGCTGGCTGAGGATGGGAGGAGACCAAGGTCAGAGCGCGCAGCAGGGGGCTCAGAGGACCTGGACTGCAGCTGGGCTGTGTGGGAGTCTTCATCACACCCCGGAGACACCTGTGTGTTATGCACCAGGAGAGGGACGTGCACTTGAATCTTCTTAGTGTTATTATTCCAAATTCCCAAATCCTGAAGTAATCGGAATGTCAATCAGCAGTAGCAGAATAAATAAATGGGGATATATTCACACAAGGTAATACTTTATAATTTTGAAATTATATAGTTACATGCACACAAAGCACAAATCCTAAAAACATAGCAGTTAATATGAGCAGATGCTGGCAGGTAAGGAAAAATACATATGTATGATTCCATTCATATAAAATTCAAAAGCAGGCAAAGCCGTTCTATTGTATGTAGAGATGTAAACTTAGGTAGTAAAAGCAAAGCAGTGAGCTGATGGCATGGCACACAGAGAAGGATTTGCGTCCAAGCGACGAGGAGGAGGGGACGTCCAGGACACGTCCGTGGCCTACACTGGTTTCCTGCCCACTTTCTCGCCTTCTCTCCAGGTGGTGGTTACACACGTGTTGGCTGTGTGATAACTCAGCATGCCGAATGTGTTTCCTCAATGCCTTTCTCTGCGTGGTTTTATATTTCATGAGGAAAAGAGTTTAAAGACCCCTCCAAATGTATTTTTAAGCATGTTTAAATAAGTATAACATTTAAAACGGTGTTTTCTGATACCTTTTAAAAGAAACTTTACCAGTCATTTTTCATAAAATATCAGAAATGTCATTAATTATAGTGCCCTCTATACCGATTATTTTCTGATTGTTTCCTGTGAATATATTACAATGCAATTGTTAAATAATAATTTCTGTAGGAGAGAGAATGGGAATCTAGGGATTGTGTCCTTCTACAATGAAGTATAGCCCAGTAGCTTGATAATAAGGCTTTTTGAAATTAAAAACCAAAATGGTTTAGATGGAAAACATCAGAAAAGGAGATTGAACTGTAAGGTTCCACAAAGACAAGCTTTATAAGAAGGATTAGCAGAAGAAGGGACAGAGGCAGCCCCAGTCTCAGGAAGGATGGTCTTCTGCAGAGTGGGAAGCTGTGTCCACACCCCTCTGTGCCTCACGAAATGAGTTCCAGCCCTGCTGCTCAGAGGGGCCGTGTGGTGTCCTCCTAACCTCAACGGAAGTGGAGAATACCTTCTGTATACACATCATGTCATCCTTGAGTAAAATTCTGGTGTCTTTAAACACCTGCTAGTAATTCCTTTGCAAATACCTGAGAAGAGTAAATGAATCCCTAGCTCAGTGGGGTCATACGCATTTTTAACATGGTAACACATAGGACAGCGTCGGCATTCAAATTTTAAACACTGTCAGAAAGACGCTGTACCAGCTACGTCCCTGTAACAGCAATGCAGGTATCGAAGTCTCTGTTTCACAGACGAGTAAACCGAAGCTCCAGAAGGTTACCCAAGTGGCTCAGTCACCCAGAACAGAAGACGCCGAGCGGACAGAGCAGCCAGATCTGCGTGACGGCAAAGCCGGTGCGCTAACTACAAAACTTTGTCTGTCCGTGATGGGAACTGCATCGGAAAATGGTCCAGCTCGGCTTTGTGCTCCTCATTGGGCTACGACATTGACCTGACAGGGTGATGCTTAGTACAAATCGATTACAGTATTCCCTGTGCCCAGAAAACGACGTTTGTATTAATGGTTTTTAAATGTGCGCCTTCGAAATGGAAAGGGAATCAGTGGTGATGACCCTGTGTCGTGACAGTGAGACACCTCAGAAATAAAATGAACCACAGGGGCCAGGCCAAAGGCCACTCGGGGCAGTTCGCACACTGGGCTCCTCCCATGGAGCCCTGCCATGGGCTAATGCATCTGAGAAGCACCAAAGTGCTAATTTAATAAAACAGGATCCAGTCATTTAGGTGTTGGCTATAACGCAATTGCTTTTCCCTGCTGCTGAAGCTCATATTCCAATGGGAAGTTCCGTGGTGGTGCAAAGAGGCCAGCATGCACTTGCTGGTGATCCAGACTATGATTTTCCTCAGGTATCTTCGTTTCTGTTGCTTAAGTCATGAGAAAGATACCCTGATGCAATAACAATGTACACAAATTTAGAGTAAAATAGTACACTGACAGGAAGGTTTCTCTCCTTATCGGGACACTTCTAAAAAATAAGGTTTTTATGATTATAAAACTAACTTATGGCAACTGTAGAATACCTTTTTTAAAAGAGAAAGTATATATAAGAAAGTCAAAATGCCCTAAGGATAAACTAGCATATTAGTACATTTGTTTTTATTCTTCCATATATAGAGTTCTGCAACTTTACATAATACTAAAATGATATTTTAAGTTGACATTTTATTATCTAAATATCTCTACCACCAACGCTCTATAATGTAATTTTTGATGACTTTATGTTTTATGGACTTACCACAATATGCCAAAGCAATTTCTTTCTGTTATTCCCACTCTTAAAATTTTGTGTACGATTCTGGGGTGAAAATAATTGTAGAGATACATTAAAAATTAACAGTCTTGTACTTTTAATTTTTTAAAATTAACTCATTTAAAAAAATTAACAGTCTGGTACCTTTTTTTAGATATAGAGTTATTAAGTCTGCAGAAATAATTATCTTTAAAACTCTTGAAATGCATTTTAGAATAATTTTCCAAAATCCTGAAAGCTCCTCCAGAGAAAAAAAGAGAAAACAGCACACAAAATCTGTGTTTCTTTCCTCATTAGTGATAACACCTCTGACTTGGGGTGC
>PVKM010049964.1:0-10829 GCA_004027735.1 Carollia perspicillata
CAGTCATAAAAAAGAATAAAAACTTGTCATTTGCCACAACATGGATAGTCCTAGAGGGCATTATGCTAAATGAAAAATTCAGATATGGAACAAATACCATATATGTGGTGTGAACTTAGATGGGGAATCTAAAAAAGAAAACATACAAACAAAAAAAAAACCCCACCAGAAACAGACTTATAAATTCAGAGAATAAAACTGATGGTTTCCAGAGGGGAAGAAGGTGGACAGATATATAAAAAAAGGTGTAGGTCAATAAGGGGTACAAACTTCCAGTTACAAAATAAGTAAGTCATGAAGATACAATGTATGGGACAGGAAATACAGTAAAAAATATAATAAATGTACAGTGATAGATGGTTACTAGATGTATAGTGGTGATCACATTATAAGATATATAAATGTCAAATCACTATGTTGTACACCTGAAAGTAATATAATATTGTGTGGCAACTATATTTTAACAAAAAATAAAATTTTAAAGTGCTAAGATACCATTTTTGAGACTAGATTACAAAGTCCTGTCTTCGTAACCTAGCTCACTCTCTCTCTTCCTCCAAGTGAAAAAGTCACCAAGTCGAGAGCTGCCTCAAGAAGAGGCCCATGTAGGAAGGAACTGATGTGTTCAGCCGACAATCAGCGAGGGCCTGAGGCCTGCCAGCAGCCAACTCCTCTGTGCTCCTAGAAGCTGTGACCATTGCAGCCCTGACTGACTCCTGGTTGTAGACTTGAGGGAAACCATGAGACAGAAACCTGCCTAAGTCTGGCCCAGCTTCTCAACCCACAGAAGGTGTCGCATAATACATTTTTGTTGTTTTGTGCCACTAAGTTTTAGGGCAATTTATTATGCAGCGATAGGTAACTAAGAGAGTTACTGATATTGGTGGCAGGTGTAATACATTAATTCAATAAATGGTTAAGTCCTTATTGTTCATCCATTCAGCAGTTATGTACTGAGTGCCTAACATGTGCTGGCACTGTAAGATCCTTAACATCACAGAGCTTGTGCTTTACTGGGCGATAGAGGCAAAAACATATTATTCATTATAAGAAGAATATTACATAGTATTACATTCTATGTAGGGAATTATAGTGTCATATGTGATAGAATAAAAGTAATATGACATCATAGCGATATGATAGAAGACTATGGGGAATAAAAGAATAAACACAGTCTTTACTCTAAACAGCAACGGAACAAAGGTAGAAAGGACCACTAAAGGAGATACACAGCTAAAATCCCTTGAGGTGCTTTAATAATAGGTTATATTGGGCTGGCCAAAAAGTTCGTTGGTTTTTTTCTGTAAAATGGTTCCAGTAGCACTTAGCTGTCTTTCACCTCTTTCAAAACAATTTTATTAGATTGTATTGTGACAGCAGTTACATCAGCGTGCATTTAAAAAAACTTATCAAAATTGATGAATTTTTGTGCAGTCATTTTAATATTGAAGATGGAAGAAAATATGCAGTGATTTCGGCATATGTTTTATTGTTTCAGGAAAGGTAGAAACATAACTGAAATGCAAAAAAAAAAATCATGCAGTGTATGGGGAAGGTGCTGTAACTGACTGAAGGTGTCGAAAGTGGTTCGAGAAGTTTCCTGCTGGAGTTGTCTTGCTGGGTGATGCTTCACAGCTGAGCAGCCAGTTGAAGTTGATAGCAATCAAATCAAGGCAACTAACTGAGAACGATAAATGTTACACCATATGGAAGATGGCCGACATATTCAAAATATCTAAATCAATAAAGTTATTGGTAAGAATGAAAAATGTGTCTTTTATGGAAAAAAAAACGCAAGGAGCTTTTTCGGCCAACCCAATATATCGTATCTGGAGTTTCAATGGGAAACATGATTTAACTAAGGAAGTCTTAATAGGGAGGTAGCTGTAAAGCTTTGAAAGTTTATTGAATTTTGACAAAAATAAAAAAAACTGGGTGCTTACTATGTGTGAGTGACTGTGCTAAGTGCTTGATACGCGCCATCTCATATGGTGCTCACAATAATCCTCAGAAGCAGGTAATATTATAGCTTCCACTTGACAGAGGAGACAGTGGAGACACACAGAGAACAGCCTGCCCCACAATCACAGAACAGGGAACTGGCAAGTCCAGGACGCGATCCCACACAGCCTGGCTCTAGAGTCCATTTGTCAGCTTCAGTACTGCCTTCAACATGTGTCATGTTTTTATAGTGTTCTACATATACTACCCAATTTGAAATTAGACATAAGATGATATATATTGAGAATTAAAATTATAATGATGCGGAAATTAAGGGTTTAGAATAGACTTACTTAACTAAACAAACATTTTTAAAAAATGTCAAAGGACTTGAACCAGGTCTAACACTAAATGTGACATACTTTTGCTATCCCATTCTTTTTGTGAGAGATATCACAGGAACAGGACAGGATATGAGCAGGTGTTCATTTGTCCATTCCCTCTGTGAAGTATCAATTAATTGATTATTCAGCAGGCATCTGTTCAATAGCTGCTATTTGGAAATCATTCGTTAGGTGCTGGGGATACAAAGTTATAAAACAATTCCTGTCCATAAAAGCTTGTGCTAGAGGGGAAAACAGAGAATAAAAGACACAGCTACAGACAATACAGTAAGTTCCCTGATCATGGCAAGAACTGTTATGGTAAAACACAAATATGAGCTACAGGAAATCCAAACCAAGTATAAGGGAAAGGCTTTCTGTTGGAGATCATGCTTGAGGTGAGTTTCAGAAGATAAAGAGCCTAAGAAAGACAGCAGGGAAGGGAGGCACATCAATAAAGCAAACACAGGAGAACTGGGCTGATGAGTTAAGGACCAGACCAGGAAGCGTTTGAATGTTTACCCTAAGGAGTTTAACCTGGAAAGCAATGCTACCACTAAACCAAGCTTTACCCAGCGAGGTGACACAATCAGACTGGGTTTTTAGAAAGATCACCCTAGTGAAATAGGCAGAACAGGCATTGTGGGGATTTAACCGCAATCAGGGAAGTCTGGACGCTACTTCAACGCAGACGCGAATCCTTGAGGACCTGTGAGAAGGACAACAAGAGCAAACACGCCTGCAGCACGTAAGTGTGCAGGCACTGTTCTGAGCACTTCCTTAGATCAACACAATGGCACTTCCCAACCCTCTGACATGGATACAATTATTATCCCCATTACAAACACTTAGAAACAGAGGTAGGAGAGGTTAAGTTACTTGCAAAAGAAAATATTCCAGTACAATCTTAAAGGTTTCAATTCCATTACACAATCTTCTTATGTTTATTACATGAACTTTAAAAAGAGGGCTACTTTAGGAACTCTTCCCTTTTCCATTTACTAATGTCTTTATTTATACTATGGTAATTATTAGTGTAACTATATATACTGATTATTCTACTGACAGACACCACCATCCCACTGAAAAATATAATGCACTATTCGTCAAATATGAGTGAGACGCCAACAATCCACTACCAGCAGCCTGCTGAAGGTAAACCAACACCGGATTTAAGGTTTGTGACTCACACTGCAGTGCCTGAAACAGGGAGACGGCACTGTCACTGCTGCTTATTGCAAACACTAGAGGATGCCCTGGGCTTAAAGTGTGTGTGTGTGTGGGGGGAGGATTAATATTTTTTTAAAAAGGAGAAGGAAACACAGTGAGTTAATTTTAATGTCAATTTTACATGAAAAAATTAACAATAGATAATAGTTTACAAATGATTACTAACTTCTACACTAGCCATAATTTAAAACTTTATACAACTAGTTAAATTAACCAACTCTATTTCAGAAACATATACATAAAAAGAGAATTATATTTCCAAAGAATAAAGAGAGATTCACGTAAAATGATTTCACGGTAATAGAGGCCTTACTGTTCATACATAAAAGGAAGCACAACTCAGAAGATCGATGATATGCGATAAAAGTTAGAATAGATTTCACTTTAATCTTACTAAGGCCTTTGCTTAGCTCCAAAGCTTTCAATTTTCTTATTAGTACAGAGGAAAGATTTATAAAACAGCACCAGAACAAAATAAAGACTTTGAAATCCAAGATATGTAGTTAATCAATTTATTCTCTTCTTAGATATGCATCTAATTATAATTTTTTAAAATTTTGTGTCTTCCCTTCTTAAAGAAACCTATTTGTTTTCTCCAAACATGTAAGTTTTAATTTCAGTTAAAAAATTATAAAATACTTGGTAAGAGGTCACACTAAGTTATACAGAGGGAGAAAGATGAAAGCAAACCAAGGGTTCCTCAATAATGAATGGGCAAACAACATATGGTGTATGTCCAGAAATGGAATATGACTCAGAACTTAAAAGGAAAGAAATACCGCCATGTGTTATAACATGGGTGAACTCTGAGGACATTACGCTAGTGATACAAGCCAGTCATGAAAAGATAAATGATTTCACCTACATAAGGTACCCAGAGTAGTCAGGTCAAATTCACGGAGAGAGAATGGTGGTTGCTGCGGGATGGATGGTGGGAGGAATGAGGAACTGCTGTTTTCATGGGTTAAAGTTTCAGTTTTGCAAGATGAAAAAAGTTCTAGAGATTGACTGTATGACACTGTGAATGTACTTAACACTATTCAACACTACACTACTTAACACTATTAAACACTTAAAAATGTTTAAGCTGGTAAATTTTATGTATATTTTGCCACAATTAAAAAACAGCATTGGAAAATGTTTTAAGATTTAAATTGTATTTAAAATAAATTAAGAAGGACCCCAAACTCATTAATTCCTAATTATATTATGACATTATCATCAGCTATGTATTTCTGATTATTTACATATATTGCATCTGTAAGGTGAGAATACCATTTTCAGTGTGCTAATAGGCATCTCTTCCCAAGTCCATGCAGTAATCTGGCACTGGTAATTTGCAATCAGCCATGGTAGGAATATTTACACCACAGGAATCAGTACATGCTACAGATCAGGGCTTCTTTTTGGGAAAGAGCCAGTTAAATATTTGCCAGCACAACACTGGATTTATCCATATTGTTGCATAAATCAATGCTGATTTTTTTTATTGCTGATAAAACTTTCCATTTTATAGAGACATCACAATTTGTTCACCATTTCATCTGTTGACACTTTGGTTGTTTCCGGTTTCGATTATTAAAACTAAAGCTGCTATGAACATTCACAAATATTTGCATATGCTTTTACTTCTCTTGGGTGAACACCCATGAATCAGTGGGGTCATATGCCACATGTATGTTTAACATTTTAAGAAAAAGCCAAGCTAGCAGCAGTATGAGTTCCTGTTGTTCCTCCTGCTGTTATGTGCTACAATTTGTCCTTTCAATTTAAACCATTCTAGTGGAGATACAGTATTGTCTCATTGTGATTTTTAAAAATTTCCTTTTTATTGAGATACAGTTCACATGACATAAAATTCACCCTTTTCAAGTGTACATTTTAGTAGGTTTTAGTTGTTTCATAAGGATATGCAACCATAACCACTATCTAATTCCTGAAAAATTTCACCACCCTCTAAAACACTCCGTTATCCATGGAATCACTTTTCTATTTCCTCGTGAACAATATATTGCTTTCATTTATTTGAGTCTTCTTTACATTCTTTCTTTATAAAGATTTTATTTATTTATTTCTAGAGAGAGGAGAAGGGACAGAGAAAGAGAGGGAGAGAAACATAGATATATGAAACATCAATCAGTTGCCTCTTGCATGCCTCCATCCTGGGACCTGGCCCCCAATACAGGCATGAGCCCTAACTGGGAATCAAACCAGAGACCTTTTGGTTTGTGGGACAACACCCAACCCACTGAGCCATGCCAGTCAGGGCTTCTTTAATTTCTTTCAAGGCTGTTTCGCAGTTTTCAATATAAAAATCTTGATATTTTTTGTTAAATTTATTCACATCTATTTATTCTTTTCCATGTTATTATACATAGGATTATTTTTTAAATTTCATTTTGGATACTATAAGTGCTTTAAAAACTAGCATTTATTGCCATTTGTATAGAAATACAACTGATTTCTATATACTATATTCTCATTGTAATTTTACTTTTCATTTCCCTAGTAACTACACTGAGCATTTTTTCATGTGCTTCTTTGCCATCATATATAATCTTGATTAAATGTCTATTCGAATCTTTTTTCCCTTTTTTAAATTGGGATATTTGTCTTCTCATTATTGACTTGTGATTTAATTAAACATTTCTGGATACACATTCCTTTGTTGCATATATGTATTGCAAATCTTTTCTCCTAAGACTATGGCTTATTTTTCATTTTCATAACTGTGTGATCAACTTGGGGATAATTTTTGTATATGTTTTGAGATACGGGGATGGGCTAATTTTTGAGGGGGGAGGGACTTGGCTATTCAATTGTTCCAGTAGCACTTGTCAAAGAGATTTTCCTTTTTCCGTGCAATTGCCTTAGTATATTTGGTGGAACTCAATTAATCATATATCTGTAGGTCTGTTTCAAGATTATTTATTGTGTTCCATTAAGCTATGTATGTATCTTTATGCAGTATCACACCGCTTTGATTATCTCTTTTTTTTAAGATTTTATTTATCTATCTTTAGAGGGGTAAGAGAAGGAGAGAAGGAGAGAAATGTCAATGTATAGTTAGTTGCCTCTCGTGCATCCCCTGCTGGGAACTGGCCTGCAACCCAAGCATGTGCCCTGACTGGGAATTGAACCACGATCCTTTGGTTCGCAGGCCCGAGCTCAATCCACTAAGCTACTACACCCAGGGCTGATTATATATCTTCATAATGAAGAATAGTAAGACCTTTCATTTTATTCTTCTTTTTTAAAAATCATTTAGACTAAACTAGGCCCTTTGCAATTTTATTTAAAAAAAAAAGAAAAACATTAGAATAAAATTGCCAATCCCTACAAAAAAATCCTGCAGAGGTTTTGATTGGGATTGTGTTAAATTTCTACATCTATTTGGAAAAAATAACATCTAAACCACATTGGGCCTCCTGATTCATGAATATATCTTTCACTGCATCTTTCTACTTACTTAGGTCTTCTTTAATTTCACTAGTCATGCTTTGTAGTTTTCAGACTGTAGAAAAGTTTTACACATCTTTTTTTCAATTTTATCTCAAGACATCACCTTCCTGATACTATGGCAAATAATATTTTTAATTTCAATTTTCAATAGTTTGTTTCCAGGATATACATAATTTTTTATGTATTTACCTTGTATCCCATAACTTTACTGAATTTAAAATTTCTTACTAGCTCTAGAGCTTTTGTGCAGATTCCTTAGGATTTTGTGGATGATCATATCTTCTGTAATAAAGATAGGTTTCTGTCTTCCTTTCCTATCTGTATGCCTTTTCTTTCTCAAGTTGTTCCACTAGCTAGACCTCAGCACAGGGCTGAACAGAAGTGGTGAGAGTGGACCTCAATGCCTTATGCCTGATTTTAGGGGGAAAGCATTTAATGTGTTACTATTATGATACTGGTAGCTTTCTCGTGTGTGCCCTTTATCTGGTTGAGAGGCTTCCCTTCTAATCCTGATCTGATGAAAGTTTATATCATGACTGGGTACTGAATTTTGTCTAATGCCTTTTCTGTGTTTAGTGAAATAATAACATAAATTTTGTTTATTAGTCCATTCAAATGGTAAATAACATTGGTTATTTTTACTAACCCAAATTTGTATTCTTAGAATAAATCCCAATTGATCATGATGTGATATGCATTTTTATATTTTGTTGAATTCAGTTTTCTAATATCTCAAGAAGTTTGGTATCCACATTCATTAAAGAAACTGGTCTGTAGATTTATCGTGATGTTTTAGTTGAGTTTCACTACCCTCATAGAAAACAACGGAGAGGTACTTCTGCCGCCTCTGCTCTCTGGAGGAGTTACACAGAGTTGGTATTATTGCTTCCATTTTGTTAGAAGTTCTCTTTGTGGGTACGTTTTTAATAACAAATCCAACTTCTTTAATAGATATAGGGTATATCTTATCTATTTTTTATAAGCTTTGGTATTTTGTGTCTTTCAAGGAATTTGCACATTTCATCTAAGTTGTTAAATTTATAAGTGTAAAGTTATTAATATATTATTCCCTTATTATCCTCTTAATGACTATAAGGACTGTGTGACATTCTTTCTCTTCTGATTTCTCTGTTTCCTGATTTATCTTTTACATTGATAAAACTTACGTTTCCTTTGTATGTCTTATTCAGGCTCATTATGCATACCTCTGTGGTATTTTCATTTTATTTTTATTAGTTGCTTCAGGGTTTATAGTATATACAATTTAATTTATCACACTCAACCTTTAAGAAATATTATTAAAAATTCAAGTAAAATTAATAAAATTTCAAATATTACATCAATAAAACTTCACGTGTAGCATGTAAGCCTTACAACTGTGAACTTCCAATTCCATTCGCTATTGAATAAAGGTGGACAAGAATAAACTCTGGAATTAAAAGTCGCTGCTGAAAAGAGAAAGTATACTCACTTATTTTGGCACAATAACAGTATTAAGTTAGGGATACTGAAGGAGAATTAGGAGAATTCCGAGAGACTGGAGATTCCGGGTATGCGCAGCCCCTACGTTCTTACTTGCGCTGATAGGAACACATGGTGAGAGTGGAAAATTCGACAAGGGCTGCAAAAGCACCTGCCCTATAACTGGTCAAGTGTCAAACAAAACACAAGCTGTTACTTTATTCTAATGGGAAAACACAAAGTACTTAACGTTAATAATTACCTTTTGGTAAAACGGTTTGGTTATGACTTTCCTAATTATTTGTTTGCAGGAAGGTAGATAATTTCTTAAAAGGGGGCCTTTAAAAAAAGGTGTGGCCTCAACCATTTTATAAAAACTCATCTCTTCTTTCCCCCAAAGATCTGAAGTTGAATGACAGAGGTCACAGATGTTGATAAAGTGTAGTTGAAGGGGACAGAAAGGTGATGCCCTTTTTGATGGGAACTCTGAGTACAGATCAGTATTTGTTGAGCCTACCATACACTGAACCATTTCTCGGACTTGATAAAACACAGACTGTAGGATAACACAGAGTTTCTAATTCGATAGTCTAGGGTGGATCCTAAGAATTCATACTTCTCCTAAGTTCTCAGGTGATGCCGATGCTCTTGATTTAGAGGCCGTACTTTGAGAAACACTGCCACAGAAAAGGCCACGGCAGAGAAAGGAATGAAACGTAATACCTGTCTAGCAGACACCTTACATCTTAGATGTTCTGAAGTCATATGAGCTCTGTATATGTGTATGTACACATACTTTAAGAGAATGCATCTCTTTCAATTTTCAAAGGTGTCAGGGATCCAAAAAAGGTTAAAAACCAGCTGTTTGCAAACTTATTTTCCTTAAAAATAGGCTTTATTGGCAATTTTGCTATATTGTTGAGAAACTACCTGATATAAAAACTTAAACAACCATTTAGTGTTAATATTCAGAATGTTAGGATAAATTGAAATGTATAGCTAATACAAACATTGGCTTTACAAGGTGTACTATTAAAATAATTTGTAAAGAAGCAATAGTCTATTAATTTCTACAAAACAATAATTCCCTTAGCGATTATTTAGAAGATGAAATAATTTGACATTGTGTCTTCCCAATTTTTGTTGTATATTTTAAATTATTAAAGCTTTAATTTGAATATGTAAAAAATTAACACTATTTTACATTATAAGTTATCTCTAAAAACAAACAAATTGTAAGGACTCTGACTTTTTACCAAAAAAAATGTTCAGTAGATCACCAGAAACCATCAATGAAATAAGTCATAATTCTTTCTAGGAAATTTCTACTTTAATCATGTCAGAAACAGTAAAGAAAATACAACCTTCTGAGCAGCTAAAGAAAACAGCATTAAAATGAAAAGAGAACCAACCATAACAGAAAACATAATTCGCCAATGATACTTTATACAAGGGTTTGATCTCCAAAACATATAAAGAACTCACATAACTCCACTCCAGGAAGACAAAAAAAAAAGATTAAAAAATGGGCAAAGGACTTGAACAGACACTTTTCCAAGGAGGACACACAGAGGATCTAGACACATATGAAAAGATGCTCAGCATCACTAACCATCAGAGAGATGCAAATTAAAAACACAATGAGATATCATTTCACACCAGTCAGAATGGCCATCATAAACAAGTCAACAAACAAGTGTTGGAGATGATGGAGAGAAAAGGGAACCCTAGTACACTGTTGGTGGGAATGCAGACTGGTATAGTCACTGTGGAAAACAGTATGGAATTTCCTCAGAAAACTAAAAATGGAACTGCCTTTTGACCCGGCAATTCCACTGTTGGGATTATGCCCTAAGAACCCTGAAACACCAATCCAAAAGAACCTATGCCCCCCAGTGTTCATAGCATCACAATTCAGAATAGCCAAGTGCTGGAAGCAACCTAGGTGTCCATCAGTAAAGGAATGGATCAAAAAACTGTGGTACATGTACACAATGGAATTCTATGCAGCAGAAGGAAAGAAGGAGCTCCTATCCTTCGTGACAGCATGGATGGAACTGGAAAGCATTATGCTAAGTGAAATAAGCCAGGCAGTGAAAGACAAATAACATATGATCTCACCTGTAAGGGGAACCTAATCAACGAAACAAACAAGCAAGCAAAATATAACCAGAGACATTGAAATAAAAAACAAACTGACAGTAACCAGAGGGGAGGTAGGAGAAGATAATGGTAGAGGGAGGGAGGATGAGTTTTCAGGAACATGTACAAAGGACACAAGGACAGAACCAAAGAAGGGTAGGATCAAGGGTGGGCGTGGGGAGTAGGGATGGCTGGGGTAGGGGGTAGTGG
>PVKM010049965.1:0-10828 GCA_004027735.1 Carollia perspicillata
AGTGGAGGGAATAGTGAGGGTGGAGGGGGTGGTAGGGGTGAGGAGTGTAGTGGGGGTGGTAGGTTTGGTAGGGCTGGTGGGGAAGAAAGTGCTTGGGCCTCAGACCATAGCAGGGGCAGAGTTCCCAAGAGAGAGACATCTCTGAGGGCTGGAATTATGCACCCTTGAGGAGGGCCATGGAGACTGGGTCTTAGGGGCAAGCTTGGCAAGTGGGGTTCAATGGGGGTGGGGGAGTGGCAGGTGGGAAGAGGAAGGGAAAGTCATGTGGGCCTCAGGGTCAAAGGCGCAGAAGTTTCCCTTTTCAGCCCAAATCCAGTTCGTAAAATCTCTGCTTGCACCTGTGAGATATTCAGTCAATGCCTTTCTTTTTCTGTGAAGGTGCCAATACCAGGTCCTGCTGAGAGTAAAAACTGTGTCTCACACACTTGCCCCTTGTTCTGTGAACTCATCTGCATACCAATCAATGACAATTATGCTTTCAGGACACTCACATATCTTAGCATTTGAATTGTAATGGCAAATACAATAAATCTCCCCTGTAACAACTAAAAATTGATTTTCTTCTGCAGAAATCTTCTCCCTAGGAATCACGAAGCTGCAGATGCGAAGTTTGCTGGGGCAGGTCTGCTAGTACATGCCAGGAATGGGTCAGAAACTGTCTGGGAAGGAATGTGTTCCTTTGATATTAGGGGGCTGTCTCTTCATGGGTATGTATCAGTCAGCAATGATTGTAATATGCTGCATAACAAACTACTCCACACTGGTTATGATGCATGTGAGTTGATGATGGTAGCTTTAAGCTGAGGATCAAGTTCACATTTGAAACTCCAGACTTGGTGGGTAGCGAATGGAGACCTGTGGGACCGCAGTGGGCAGGAGGTTTGGGAGGACATCAGGGCTCAGGCATTGGAAAGTGAGGTTCAGGCGCACCAGTGCCTGGTTTGCCATCGGAAAGAGGACACAACGCTCTGAGCACTTCCTGCATTTGTGCCATTACACGTTTGTTTATGTGTTTGCTTGGATAATGCCTAATTCTACAACTAGACTGAAAGCTCCAGCAGGGGAGATTGTGTACCTGTGTTGTTCACCACCGTGCACCCAGTACAGCACCTGGCACACGGCAGGCTCAACAGAATGTTTATTGAATAAAAGAAACATCCTTGCTAAAAAGGTCATCCAGTCACACAGAAATAGTTCTCGTGACAGGAAACTCCTTCTCTCCGTTGGCAGTACATGCTGTCTCTGGTCATAAAATTCTTCCTATGTTGATCTGACTCCTATGTCTTCCACCCCACAGAGAAAGCTAGTCTAAAAAAAAAAGAAATTAAAATATTTATTTTGTCCCTGGCAACCCTTCCCGTACTTCAAGATACCTTATCGCGTCTGTAGCATCTTTGTTAAGAAGCACATCCTGAAGCAGAGGACCAAGTGAGCTCCCTGCCACCCCCGAAACTTGCATCCCTTCTCTCATCAAGGCAGCCAAATGGGGGGGAAGCAGGGGCCGCAGCTTCTCCGTGTGGAAGTTTCTTTCACTGGGACAATAACACTCTGCCTCCTTCACCTTCATCTGGGCTGGTGATGGTAGACCAGTTCTCACTCGATTTTTTTTTTCAGAGCATTCATGTGTCAACATTGTTTTCCCAACTCTTATGAACAAGTAAAAGACAAATTCATTGTTGTTCAAAAACGTTGATACTGAGAATGGGTTTATGGACGTGTCTCTGAATAAAAAGAATTTTCCTTAATTAATGGTTTGTGGTAGCTGATGTAATAATGGTGACTCCACGTTAGCAACATGTTGGCTGTCTCTTCATGGGTATGTATTAGTCAGCAATGATTATAATATATTGCATAACAAACTACTCCACACTGGTTATAATGCATGTGAGTTGACGATGGTAGCTTTAAGCTGAGGATCAAGTTCACATTTGCCCGAGTGTCTCATTATGGAACTGAGATGAAGAGACAGTAGTGATCTGCAGCATTATCTCTCGTGGTGTTGCGGAAAAACGAACTCTTACACGATCTGGGGTGACGGAGTAAGCCTTTATTACATGCGTGGGCCCAGAGGAGACAGCTTCCAAATTCTGGGCGCTCAAACAAAGGATTTGCGAAGCTTATAAACCCCCCATTCTGGGCTAATGCAGAGGAATGCAGAGGTTAGTTTAGATTTCCTTATTTGGTTGATCAGTGTCCTTTTGTGTGCCCTTATCTCCTGGCTGGCTCAGCGCAGGCTAGTACCGCTATCTGAACTGGGGGAGGGGGACCCTCTGCTAAGGCCTACTTGGTTTTTGGTTGCTTCCCTATATCAATGGTAGAGGGCAGACTTCCAGAGGAGCAGGCAGAAACATGATGCCTTTCAAGACACAGGATTGGCAGCAAGAGAAAAGTAATTATAAGGGAGCTCCCATAAGACTGTCAGCTATTTTTTAACAGAAACTTTGCAGGCCAGAAGGGAGTGGCAAGAAATATTCAAAGTGATGTAAAGCAAGGACCTACAACCAAAATTACTCTACCCAGCAAAACTATCATTTAGAATTGAAAGACAAATAAAGAGCTTCCCGGACAATAAAAAGCTAAAGGAAGTTATTACCAGCAAACCAGTATTATATGAAATGTTAAAGAGTCTTCTTTAAGAAGAAGAAGAAGAAAATGAAGATTATATGAACAATACAATGGCAATAAATACATACCAATCAACTATTGAATCTAAGGAAAACAATATAAACTAACAAGCAGAACAGAAAAAAAGGTATCAGGGTCAGCAACAAAGATTATGTAATACTTAAAAGTTTATATTCTATATAAAAAAGACATAGGTTTAAAATGATCAAATTTTACTTCCATTCACATTACATTGGCCAAAAGCAAGTCACATGGCCCAGCTCAACATCAGTGTACCCTCCCTTCAGGGAGCTGGGCTAAAAGAAGTAAATATTTGCTCTGAAGTAACCTAATCTACGGCGAGGTGCTCAAGGCAGTCCTGGGATGGAGCCTGGGATGGAGCCTGGGCAGGATGCTGGTGGCCGAGGTTCCATCAAGAGGGGGTGGAACCCAGGGAAACTGAGAATGGATAGATCCAGAAAATAAAGCATACCTTGTCTGAGGGAGGGTACAGATGGTCACTGCGGTGAAGTCCAAGAAGTCAATGGTGTATCCAAGTAAAGCAAAGCCTAGGAAAGACATGAATTGGTCCAAGATTGTCGCCTGGGGAACCTGCAGCATTTTGGAAGGTACGTGCTGCCTATTGTGAGTATATATGTATATACCAAGGACGGTTGTAAAAAATACTACTAAGATTCTTCCCCACCCCTCCCCCATAGTCTTTTTCTTCATGTTTACTCTCCTTTCTTTCCTTTTTGTACTTTGCCTTGGGGTCGACTCTGCCCTGCTCCTTCCAGACCTTACTTTCAGACCACATCTCTCATTTCCTCACCTGGGCCCTTGTTCCCTGAAAGGCCCCTTAGGGCTTCCACAATCCTTTGGAGAAACTGATCCCCTGCAATTTGCTGAGTGAAGCTAACTGGTTAGCTGGTCTGTGACTTTATTCTGATGTGGACATTGGGGATGGACAGTGCCTCAGAGTAGCCAGCTTCCAGGTATCAGCTAGAGCCCTGGTATCAACTAGAACAGGGCTGGGACCACGACTGTTCTTTGGGGGCTTATCAATTCTACTTCTGTGTGACACATCTCTCTAACGCTCAGTGGCTTAACACAAGTCCGTATTATTTCTCATGGGTCTGTGGACAGGTTGAGGTCAGACACTAGAGGCCGGGCTCAGCTGAGTGGTCCTGCTGTTCCCTATTTGGCTCACTTGTGCGCAGCCAACACGGGGCAGACTGATCTAGGATGGACTTGTGGGAAGTGGCGCAGATCTGTGTCTCCTTTTCCCTTCCTGGACTAGTGGGTGGACCCAAACATGCCCTTCTTAAGGCAATTGCCCGAGTGCAAGAGAACAGGAAGAAACCCCTACAAGGCCTTTAGAGGCCTGGGCTCAGAACTGGCATACTGTCTGTAGCTTGGGAGTCCCCAAGACCACCCCCAGGTTCACCAGAAGGAGTTGTAGAACTCAGCAAAGCTGTTATACTCCTGGTTACAATTTACTACAGCAAAAGGTACAGATTAAATCAGCAGAGGAAAAAGGCTCATTAGATAGTCTCCAGGAGACACCAGGTGCAAACTGCCAGTTGTCCTATCGCAGCAGAGGTCTACAAGCAGTGCTTTTTTCTCCCAGCAATGATGTATGACAATATACCTGACTACTGCCACCCAGAGAAGCTCACTCAGGCCTCAGTGTCCAGATTTCTTACTGGGCGTTGGTCTCACAGGCATGGCTGACTTTGCTGTATGACTGACGTTAGTTAGTTTTGAGCTTCTCCAGGGGTGAAGCTGATACTGTGTATTTCAAGGCCCCCACCACAAATCACATCGTTAGCATCACTACCTGGACTGGCCCAAGGACTCCAGGTAAACAAAGATACACTTGTCAGTCAGGATTTTCTGCGGGCTTAAAGATTACCTCCCAGGAACCAGGAACCAGCCTAGGGCCAAAGCTTTCTTTGGAATGTGCAGAGCTGATGCCACTCAGACCTGCTGAGTTAATCCTTTATTGCATGCTGTCTCTTCTGTCTCATTCTATTGGCCAAACCAAGCCACATGGCTGAGCCCGGTCAAAGTGGTGGGGTGCCACAATTTCATAGCAAAGAGTGTGGATACAGGGGGATGTGAGGAAGCTGGGCCATCAGTGCAATCCACCACGAGGACTCTGTGGGCGAGGCCTGGACCAACACAGGGGCAGCTGTGATGGCCTGCCGTGGTCTCCACGCTCCTAGGACACAACACGTGCTCACACCTCTGTGCTTCCTGCGTGGTGTTCTCCACTTTCCCACAACTCCTCATCTACTTGGAAAGTTGCAACTCAGGTTGTAAAATTTCCCTCCCCTAGGCGCTCTCCCTGACCATCCCCAGCAAAGGCAGGAGCCTTCTCCTGAATTGATGCTGATCAAGCTAATGAATCATGGTTCTGACTTGCCCAATGCTCTGAGATGGGCAGACAGCTCCTTTACCACTCTCTTTCTGACTTTTCCTCTGTCCCCTTCTCCTGATCATCCCCGAACTCAATTTCACCCAGGACAACAATTTACCCACCCCTACATTTGCTTTGGAGACTCCGTGGCCCAACCATCTGCTTGTATTCCTGATAGAGTTGTTCTTTGCCAGGAGTGGAAAGAGCACATCAGTTCTTCTGATGGCTGTTTCCAACCCTCAGTTATCACATTACCCCCTTGGTTCTCCTCCTCCCACATGCTGAAGCTATTTCCACCGCAGCACCGAATTAGCTAGAATCTTTTACAATCCACGCCCCATTGCCCAGGCTTGTAAAATGCTTTATGAGCAAATATATTGCCTTCTCCTTGGTGCCTGGGGTGTGGAAGTGGGGTTGCAGTAAACATCTCTGGAATCAGAGCAACTCCTGGGCCTGTTTCAAAGCAAAATCGAGCCTCCTGATTCTTTTATCCGACCCTGAAGATGTCAACGGCTTCTTCCCAAATGTCGCCCCCTCCATGTAGCGTGGTGCCATGTTTGCAGTGGCCAGGTAAGGCATGGGAGAAGCTCCCAGGTGCTCTCGAGCGGTGCTGCTCAAACTTTAATTTGCATGGAGGACTTCATTAAAGTGCTAATTCTGGTTTGGTAGGTCTGGGGTGCTGCCTGAGATTCCATATTTCTCACAAAGTCCTCAGTGATGTTGCCGCTGCTGGTCCAAGGACAGTATCTGAGTATTGAAGGGCTCGCTGCTGGTCCGAGGACTGTATCTGAGTGTTGAAAGGCTAGGCTAGCAGTGGTTTCCGATCCTGGCTGCACATTCTGATCACCTGCTGGAACTATAAAAAATGTTAATACCTAGTGCTAGTAGTGGGATGGCCTACCCTCAGGTTTGGTACCAGGACTGGCAGCATCAGCATCGCCTGGCAACTTATGAGAAATGCAAATGCTCAGGCCTCCCCCAGACCAAATACCGCATGCGCAGGCCCAGCAGCCCAGATTTAACGAGGCCTCAAGGTGCACACTGGAGTTTATGAACTACTGTGTTTTTTGCATCCTCGTGTGATGGGATGGGAACTACAGGACATCATACAAAGTCATCTAGGTGAGGTTCTTGCCACAGTTTGATTTGATCAGAACCTAATCACGAAGAAATGGCGATTTTCTCAGGCTTGGTAACGCTCTGTGGTCGTGTGGGAGGATGTTTTTCCTTAGGGAGGCATGCTAAAATACTTAGGCTGGAATGTCTGCAGGCTACTTTTGAATGGTTTGGGTAAACGGAAGTGTGTGCGTGCGTGTGTGTAAAACAGAGATGCCATGGTATGGCAAGGTGTTAATAGATGATGAATTTCGATAAGAGGTTTGAAGGAATCCCGGGAACTTTCATTTCAAATCTTTTGTATTTTTGAAATTTTAAGAAATAAATGAAGAAGTAGTAACCATGCTGGGCGATGGCTCCAGTGTCTTATGATTTGATTAGGTTGGGGTAAAAGATGAATATATTGGAAGTTCTCTGGTCATTACCATGTGTGGCCAGTACTGAGAACTTCCATTCTAGGGAAGCTGTTTTAAAACTAAGGTCATAAAACCACCTGCATCAGAACCCTCTGGGCTTCTGGCTTAACATGCAAATCCTGAGCCTCCTTTATGCACAGAAATGAGATCTCTGGGGCGGCGCCTCAGGCAAGCACCATAGAGGATTTTGATGCTAGTATTTGAAAATTGTCATTGGAAACCTGTCAGAGCATTAGGTTACCAATCCAGATTGCTACAGACGCAGGAGGTAAAATGCTCGAGAGAAGCAGGCCAGGGGTGTAAGGCTATAGGGAGCGGTGAAGACTAAAGCAAATGGGAGAATACAAGTCCAGTTTAAAGCTCTAGCGTCCAGCTGACTGTGACAAGAACGCATTGCCTGTGTTGTTTTGTTGCTTAGTGTCACCAGATCTTCCTGCCTCTTTTTTTTAAGTGACACCAAGGAATCTAGAATTTTTAATCTTCTGATTTTAAAATGTTCATGACTCCCTCAAAAACTATTCAAACACCATGTAAACTAAAAAAAAAAACACGTCTGGGGTAGTGTTCAGCCTACTGCCCCCTTGTTTGCACACCTCTGGGATGAGCTTAGCGAAACTTCTAGGAAACCATGCAGGCCGTGGTTCAAGGGTTCCGCAGCTCTGCAGCCCAGACCCACAGGTGCTCCGGAACATGTTTTTGTAGCGCAGTACCCCTCGCCCACTGGAACCGTGGCAGAACGAACAGCTGGGAGGAGGCTTGCTGAGACTGACCTGCAGTTGGGAGAGCAGGAGAAATCGTGTGGACAGTGCTGTCATTTCAAAGGTCCCCCTCACCCCACTTCTTAGCATGTTCTGTGGCTCCCAATCCAACAACCATGTCAACTTTCCATAGACCCTGGGGTACAAGGCTCTGGTCCCAGCATCTCCACTATCCTGCTGTGTGAGTTTGGGCGAGTCACATTCCCGTCTCTGTACCACCAGTTCCTCCGCTGTGGAAGCAGACTGTTGTCACTGTTTTTTCAGCATCAGAACGCTTCTTTCCTAAAATTCTTTTGATATTTTATAGCAAAACCCAAATATGAAACAAAAACAATACAGAATTGAATTCTCCTGGGCTGATTGGGACATGTTAATACCCTCATGCAGCCATAGGTGTCGGGGAACGGAGTTTGAAAACTACAGGTGTGTTTATTTTCAAGCAACTGTTCCAGTTTGGAAATGTGCTTATTTTTCCACGTGTAAGACGTTTATGAACAATTTCCTTTAAGTCTCTCATTGGTTCATATTTTAACCACAACTGTAGGGAAGACCATTTCTTCAAGGCATTTATTGATGCCTCCTAGTTACACAGAACTGTGCTAGACGCTGTAAAGGGAAATAGTCAGGGTCTCCAATTCCCAGGTGTTAGGATTATAAATCCTGAGAGGTCAAAGAAAGGGACCTTGGATAGATTCTAATCCTGTATTTCATAACCTATTCTAACCTATGACCTCTTTCTGATAGAAATGATAATCTCACAGAGTGAGAGTGTTTGATATCATCCCCACTCTCTGCGTGGAGACATCTTTTGGCCATTTGCTTTCTGTATTTTATATTATGAGAACAATAGTTATTGTTTTTTATGTTACATATAAAATTATATAATAACTGTATTATTGACCTGACTTTTTCCAAAACACACACATGACACACCAAAAAAAATCAGTGCATCAGAATCCTCTGTGCTGCTGGCTTAACACGCAAAGCCCGAGCCTCATTTATGCACAGAAATTTATGCTTCCCCTCCCCATTCATTTAGAATAGATGGCCCAGTTAATTCTTCTTCATTTACACTTGAGCCTTGCTTCCCCTAACTATGAAATATAAAGACATAACATGGAGAATGAGCTGGGTTTGGGGAGACTGGTGGGAGTGTAGATGAAACAAGATTAGCCTTGAACTGATAATTGTTGAAACTGAGTGATTGGATAAAGAGATTCTTTAAAAGCACTGGGGGGTGGTCTGGGATGGGAGTAAAAGACAGAAAACTGTACTGAAAAACAATTAAAATAAAAAAAATAAATAAAACAAAATTATCCATAAAAAAAAAAGTTCTCTCCACTTTGTATCTTTTGAAAATTTCCATAATAAAAGGGCTAACATGAAGATATTACATACCTGTGGGTTGAAATTGAGTATTTTACCCAGTTCCAAACCTAGTAGCACAGCCTCTTCATTTTTGCAACTTCATCTGACCTTGGTACCTACACTCGTCTTCACTCCCTGACTCGACCCATTTTTTTGAACAAAAAAACTGCGCCTCCTGAGGACAGACGAGGAATTGCAGCAGTCCAAATTCCCGACTGGAGGAGGCTCCAGATTCTGGGTAATTATTCCTTCACTCACCCTCTTGCCAGATGCGGATGGAATGGGTCCTGGCCTCTGAAAGTCCTTTCTAGCCCTGAGTACAAAGGGTTAACACTCTGTCCCTGGAATCACTGGGTTTCCATTTGGTCAGTGTTGCCATTCAGGCTTGTGTCTCCCACATCGATGTGACCATACAGTTTTGGTTCCTGAGTACATGGTAACGAACTCAGATGAGCCCAAACTGAGAACTGATTACATTTGACTTCTCCATCCAGGTTGAAATAATTAACTCACCTGTCTCCTGAGTGGTGGAGAAAAGGCTTCTGTAACACTGGATCCTGAAAGGATGGGCAGTGTAGCCTCAAAAAAACAAACAAAAAAAAAAAAATCAGAGCCTGCTACTAACTAAAGAATCTGTGGGACTCGAATATGGTGGGGAGGGGACAGGGCACCAAAAGGACTGACACATGAAAAATCCATCTGTGACAAAATGGTTTCCAACTAATTAAACATAGAGAAACCTCTTTTAGAGAGGATAATCCTATTGGATCAACTTGCAAGATTTTTCCAGCCAGCTTCTGCCTCTTGAAGCTTCAATTAAAAGCTGTTTAACAGATGGCAATTTCTGAGTCACAAAGTTAGACTCTCTGGCAAGCACGTGTGCTTTTGGTATCCCAGGGGATCCTGGCCACATATGGCCCTGGAAGAGGTGTGAGAGCTCTTTCTTGGAACACAGGAGAGAGCTCCTCTCCCACCTCAGCAGATGACAGATGTTTCAACATAACCAACTAGAGTGATTAGCAGAAGAGACTTCCCAGATAATTCAGGAATTCAGGGGCTCTGCATGTCATAATGCATCAAGGCTGGAAGAGAGCTTGAATGGTATCTCCTAGTGCAGGTGGTTTTTTTTTTGTTTGTTTGTTTGTTTGTTTTTGCCTTACTTTGGGGCCCTCATTCATTGCACAATCCTTTCTTTATACTCGTGGAGCTCCTAAAGGATATTTTACTGATGATCTGACAAATTGGTCAGAAGAGGGGCTCGAAGAGACTTTGTCCACCTCCTGCTTCACGGCAGGACAAACCCAGGACCCTCTGAAGTGGCACTTCATTGCTCTTCTCTTCAAAGATTTCTACCAGTGTGGAACTCCCAGCTGCCCTTGGGTGCTGTCACAAAGAAACAGAGCCAGGCACTAGATAAAGGTAGGAAGAGAGGTTTTATTCAGCACCGCTGCAGGAGGGGACAGACCTTAGCTCAACTCCACTGAATCAAAAGGCAGGAGGTTTTTTAAAGGCTGGATGTGCTGAAGGAAAAGTTCTGAAGGATGTTGGGATGGGGGTGGGGGTGGTGATTGCCGGGATTTGGCCACCTGTGTTTGCTTTTTTTTTTTTTGAATCAGTAGTAGGAACATACTTATTTCCCCTATTGTAAATCTAAGGGTTCTTTTTTAAAAAATATTTTATTGTTTGTGCTATTACAGTTGTCCCACTTTTCCCCCTTCACACCCCTCCAGCCAGCCTGCCCCCTACTTTCATAATCGGTCCCCTCACCATAGTCCGTGTCCATGGCCCTTCATATATGTTCTTTCACTAATCCTTTCATCTTCTTTCAATCAGTCCCTACCTCCTCTCTCCCTTCTTACAGCTGTCAGTCTGTCCCATGATTCTATGCCTATGGTCCTATTTTGCTCATTAGTCTATTTTGTTCATTAGGTTCCTCTTACAAGTGAGATCATATGGTATTTGCCCTTCACCAATTGGCTTATTTCAGTTAGCATAATAGTCTCCAGTGTGTTTGCTTTTTAAAGTTAGGCTCCTACCCTCCCACAGAGACTGGCAGACAGAGCCTTACTTTTTTTGAGAATTACATTTCAAAGTGATGGCTCCCGGGTCTTTGAGAAAAATATTCCTGGCTTGTATAAGACATT